>MPUH01001252.1:0-20186 GCA_001970955.1 Stentor coeruleus
ATCTGGTGGGAAACTCTTTATCAACAAAGTAAAATCATGCAAGATAAAAAAGAAAAACTAAAGAAGATTTTGACACGCTTAAAGTTGATCCAGAATGCACTTTCAAGCCGAAAATATCATCGGCAAACAATGAAAAAAAGGAAAACTCTGATGATAGGATAAAAAGATTGCAAGAATAGCAAAAATCAAGAGAGGATCGTCTGAAGCAAGACCGTGAGCAAATCAATAATAGGGATTTAGAAGAATGCACTTTTGTTCCTAAAATAAATAAAAATGTGGTTCCTGCTCATACACCTAAACATCAAATTCTTGCTAATAAATTTCTTCAAAGGCAATATTTGAATAAACAAAAAAGTCCTGGAGATTTGAAATCTCATGAAATTGAGCAAAATGTTGATCCTGAAGTATATGAGAGAACAGTTAAGCGCTTAAGAGAAGAGCTTATCTATATACCATTAAATTAATAATAAATGATACTTAACTTTTAAATTATTGAATAAATGTGTATTTTTTAAATAACAAATTATATATCAGTAATAAAAGGAGATGATTTAATGCTTTGTTTTAAGAGACTAGCAAGAATTTGTTATATCTTCTTAATAATTTTTTATTATAGCCTACAGACTTTTTCATCCATTTTATTTTCTTTAATATCTATTCTCTTAGTGTTTGCCTTGCTATATACTTATAAATTAAGAAAGAAGATTCCATTGCATTCAAATCAGTTCAAATAGTTCTGGAAAATTATTCAAAGAAGCTGTCCGAAATGATATAGCATTGCCAATTAATAATATAGAGTATCGACTTAAAAAAAATGTTATTTCACAAAGCATTGAATCAAAGCCAATAAAAATTCATTCATAGAAACTCTTGAGCAGGCACAGATATTTTCAAAAACTCACTTAATGATTATATAGACAGAAACCTAACTGAGCTTGGAGAGCAGTTTGGCCACTATTTGGAGGCTTAAGAAAACTCAGAGAGACAAATAGACAATCAAATTAAGGATATTATAGAAAAAGAGAAGAAAATTCTAGTAAAATCGAATTTAAATCCAATCTCTATTGTGAATTTTGGCTTACTTTGCAATGGGGACTTTTATTATATAATTTAAATGTTTGACTGGCAAGGATGAAATCTTATTAAACCAATAACCTTTTTCTGTTGGTCAGGCTATGTTTGTTTCATCCTTGCATTATTGTTTAAAAATATAGGTAAGCAATAACTATGAAACTCTGCTAGGTCATTAAAAAGACAAGAAAAGAAGTATGCTACTGAAAGAACATGGTATCAATTTTGAAAAAAATAAATTCTGGAAGAAGAACAAAATCGTATTATTTCGCTAAAAGAAGTCATTAAAAAGCGTAAAAATCTAACTTCTTAGCCTAATTCTTATTACTTAGCATTAAACAATCAGTAAGGATTTTATCATAGCTTTATTGCTGTTAATTTTCCTTAGCTTGGAATATACATTATTTTCCACAGTGTATCTATATGGAGCAATTTTAAAAATATTCACACTTTTGTTCATCTCAATGGTTTTCGGTATTAAAGACTTCCAAATAAAAGTCGATGATGACATAGATGGTAGATTATTTGTTGAAACAAAACTTTTCCCTCTTCCTTGATCTTTGATGTTTCTCGGTCTCAAAAATCTTGTGTGCTTCATTATCATTGGAACTTTTCCTCCTTTTATTTTGAGTTTTGTTGGGCAATTATTTTTCTTTGATAATATAACTGGCTCAATTTTTGGAGATATAATTGGTGGACTATTGATTGTTATTGTCCTTTCTTGATTCTGGGTATTATTATAATGTTTTTCTAGACAATCAATATCTAAGTCAAGGGAAATAACAAGTGAATCTGACAGAATATCTGAACCATCAGCAGATGAACTCTGAAAATTGATTGAAGTGTTTTTGTTTTTTTTCGGTGAAGATTTTTTAACTGAAAAATTCGGGTTCTTAGATACTGGATAATTTACTATGGGAATTTTATTTTTTGGTGAATCAAGTTTAACAACTCGTCTGGTTTTTACTTCTTTTTTCTCTTCTTTTACATTAAGATTTGCGGTAGGTTGATTTTGTGGCTTGTCTAAACTTATTAGATTTTTTTTTGCCCTTTGACTTAAATTAGGTGAGCTAACTTTGTTTTCAACTAAGCTTTTCTGTGGATTATTTTTTAAAATAACTGGATTTATTGTTTCTATAGGTGAAATACTACTAATTGATTGCTTTATTTGAAAATCTTGATTTATTAGCTTGGGTGCATGCTTCACTGATAAAGTATTTTTATGTATATCAGGATTTTGTCTAATTTCTATGTTCTGAATATTTTTTAGAAGTTTGGTTTGAAATTCTTTGTTGTTTATATTGTTGATTGTTAATAATGATTTTTTTTGTGATACTGCTGACTCTTTTCTACTCTGAGTGCCCGTAGAAAAAAGGCATTCTGATTCAATTTCAACAAATTTTGCTACATGGATAGGGTTAAGTATATTCATTTGATTTGGCTTTGCTTCTTCAGAAGTATTCAAAAAAGTTTTTCTTTTCTTTATTTTAATGTTGCGAAGATCCAACAATGGCATATCAACAATTGATAATTCTTTCCTACGCTTATCTACATATAATGGTGAGTAACTCCTTTTGTCTTCCATATAAAATATTCATATTAGGAAAAATACACTTCGCATCATAGTATTAACTAAATATTTAAAAAGATCAGCGGGATGATAAGAAAAAACCTAAAGAAGATTCATAAAAGCTACAAAAAACTAATTGAAATAAAAAACTTATCGAACCAAAGTAGAAAAGCCAGAAAAAGGAAAAAAGAAAAAAGAAAAAACTAAGGAAAGCAACAAAACTAAGAAAATATTGATAAAATTACTAAGCTTAACGAAGATGAGCTGCCAGAAGAAAAATAAGAAATCATTGAATAAAGTAAAAAAATATAATAAGTATAGGGAAAAAAACTGAAGATATTAATTATTACTATCAAATGAAGCTGATCATGCAAAAGTTATGAAATTAAAGTTGAATAAGCTGTAGTTTTGAAAGCAAACTCTATCAAAATCATCCTTAGAGAATATTCAGCATATTTGACAATTTAAGAGGAGCAATTAAAAAATCCTAAATGAATAAAGATTTTGACAAGTTTGTCAAAATTAAAAATGCATTGAAGTCAGTATTGATGTAAAAATTACCAAACAAAATTGAAGAATTAGATCATAAAATAGTAGAATTGATCAAAGACTAGAAAGAATACGAGCTAAGTTAAGGAACTTTAAATTCAGGCAACTTTTTTGAAATGCTTTGAGCTTAGAAAAATGAGAAACAACTTGAAGCTAATTAAAAAAATGTGCAGAATATAAAATATGAGATGAGAGTTATTCAGAATGCAGATGCATTTTTTAAGATATTAGAAATAGTATTGAAGGAAAGTTTAAGATTATTCAAATTTAAGAAAGAGAGAATTAAATCTGTACTAAGCTGCTGAAAGATTTGCTGAAATACTAGATATGCTGATGTACCAAAAAAATATGGAAGCTGTTGCGATTGAGAAGCAAGAGAGGCAGAATGAAAATTTCTTACTGAATATAAAGAGTTCTATGTATCAACAGAATATTAATTAAATACTGCAAATTTAAGTATTCATCATCTTCAATAATCCATAATTTTAAAGAACCTAAATTTCATAAAGTAATCTCTAGCAAATGCAAGTGGGAATGCTGGAAATTTGTATTTAAAGTAAGTAATAATGCTAGAATTGTATACTTAGTCTATATGGTCAATGATTGTTCTTACGATATAAACAAGGATTTAAATCGCACATTACCATATTACAAATTCTATAAGTCAGCACTTGGTATCATGGCTAAAACGCATATACATCAAATGGAATGTCTGGCCATGGGCTCCATTAGCGGCTCTTCAAAAATTAATATTTTGTACTATATCCTGAGGCAAAATTTTTTGCCTACAGACGGTCTTCAGTATCAAGGCTTCCTCTCCGCTGATACAGAAGCCAGAACTAACTTAACTTAAAGACCACATACACACAATTAGAAGGTATAGAAGTCCGTAAGAACTTGAAAGATCCCTATGTCGGCCAATCAGCTGATAAGTTAAGGCATCTCGTTTTTTTTTTAGCGTCAAAAAAGTGCGGGGATTTTAAGCAATCACTTGTATCCATACTCTTTCAAAGGTTAAAGCAGCTCTTTATAATGGTACAGACAAACAATTAACCTATTTATAGTTTAATCAAATTAAATAAGAGTTTTTCTGATTATGACATTCTTAATAACCTGGTCTCTGAAAATAACTGAGATGGTTTATATGTAAGTTAGCAATTTAATTTATAGCTATGATAATTTTTGCTACTATGCTTATATTATAAGTTAATATTTAGTTTAATATGATAGAAAATAAGAATTAATTTAATAAATGATATAAATAACTTTCGCGCTATAATCTGAGTTTATGCTTAATAATTTAGATTGATTTGTGCTTATATAATGATTTATACAATTAAACAAAATTTTGTTAGAATATTTTAGTATGATACTAATGCTGATTAATATTGAGAATATTTAACCGCAATGATATTTCCATTAAACTTTTTTAAAACATACATTCTTAATAATATATAAACACTTTAATACAATAACATTATTTAATAAAATTTAACTTTATAGTTTAGGCTAGAAAGTAATCCATTTATATATGTTTAAAGTCCTTACATTACTAGCTGCTATAGCTTTTGCTGAAAAACTCATGCTTACTGTGGAAGAACTTGAACAATATGATGGAAGAAATGGAAAAATTTATATTGCAGTTGATGGGGTAATTTTTGATGTCACTGATGGCCATCTTATCAGCCAAAGGGTAGCTATTCTATGTTTGCAGGAAGAGATGTGAATTTTTATATTTTTCACAAAAAGATTTAGTTTTAATTGCATTTAATTAATTATTGAAATTCGTTTCTTTAAACGAGATATAGAGTATGAGTGATTAATAAAAATATATCTTTTAAGAAATTATTTCCATGAAAAATTTGGATTCCAATAGCTTATTAAATAATAGATTTATTACTTTCTTTGAGGTTTTAAGTATTATAAAAAATAGTCATCAACTTATCTTAAAAGAAAAGATAATTTTATTAGCAAATGAATTTAATAAATAGCCCTTAATCTAACTTATTCAAAAAATAATGCATGAGATGTGACTGTTGCTCTTGCTAAATACAGCTTCGATAAAAAGTGGCTCACTATGAGGCCTGAAGAGACTAACTTAACTGAAGGCCAGAAGAAAGCTGTTGACGGCTGGAAAGATTTTATGCTGAAAAATACCCAATTGTAGAAGCGCTGATTCGATCAAAACAAAGAGATTTACAATCTTGCTTTATTTATGCTTGAATAATAATTGTAAGCCATTATATAAATAGAAAAGCACTCAAAAATATGCGAATTAAATAACTAAAACTTTTCATTAACACATATTGTTTTATGGGATAAATAATTTGAAAAGCACATAGGAAAAAACAAGAAAATATAAAGATAGAGAAATAAAAAACTTCATTACAAAAATTATACTATAAAAGAAGATAATCAACAAGGGCTGGACAATACCCAAGCAATAATCCCTAGCTATTAATAGTAATAAGCAATTGCATAATACAAGTAAATCTATATAAAATCAAATTAGCTCACCCGTATCTGCATTGATATTTATAAATTATAAAATCCTATTAATTTTAGATTCTTATATTTTTTCTTCAGCTTGATCTTCAGAACTCTGTTGGTGCTTTTTTTTCATAAACTTTCTAAGACTTCTACTGATTCTATATTTGCTTGATATATTTTCGCGTTTAATAGGCTTTTTCTCAAGTTTCTTCTTCATTTCTTTGCTTGGAGTTTTCAACTTCATCATCCACTCAGGAACTTCAAAGCCTGATTTTTTCATAACATTAGCAATCATTTTAACATAAGGTGCATCTTCAATTGTATAAAATGTCACTGCTTTAGCTGTTTCCCCTGCTCTACCTGCTCTTCCTATCCTGTGTATATAACTAATCACACTTTGAGGAAAGTCGAAATTAATTATTAAGCGGACTCCATGAAAATCCATACCTCTTGACATGAGGTCAGTGCATATTAAAATCCAAGTACTCCCGGTTCTAAAGTTTTTAACAATTATTTCTCTGTTTTTATCATCAAGACCTGAGTGAATAGCAAGAGTATGAGGGACAAGCTCTTTTATTTCTTTTCCAAGTTGTATTGCCCTATCTTTGGACTGTACAAAAACAAGAACAGGAGGTGAGAGTTCACCATTTTGCATCATTTGTTTAAGGGCAATTGTTTTCCCTGCTTCATTTGTGCAAAATTTTAGTTCCTGGCTAACTGTGGAAACTGTTGCGTTTTGAATACCAACACTGATCTTGGCAGGGTCGATAAGCATGGAGTATGCTAACATTTCGACAGCTGGGAGCATTGTTGCTGAAAACATCCATTTTGTGCATCCTCCTTGACATTTTTTCAATATCTGGTCAACTTGATCTAAATATCCCATATCAAACAATTGATCAGATTCGTCAATAATCACAAACTCTATACTAGGTAAATCATTCTCTCCCATCATATGCACCAAAGTCAAAGGTGTACAAATAATCACATCACAATCTTCAGTTAATTCTTCAAGTTCTTTTCCTCTCTTCCTAATCAATTGTCCAACAATCCCAGTGCCTTCACTAAGCACTACAAATTCTTTGAATACCTGTCTAGCAAGTTCTTTAGTTGGGGTAATAATTAACCCTTTAAGCTTTTCTCTATTTTTTACTAGTGAAATAAGTGGTAAAAGATAAGCTAAAGTTTTCCCAGAACCTGTTGGGGCTATGGCAATTGTGTCTCTTTTTTGCATTAGTAAAGGAAAGGCTTGCATTTGAACAGCTGTCAAATTTTCATACTGTTTTGTTATGAGATCTTGTGTTTTTTGAAGGAAAGGATATAATTGAAAAAGTTGGCTCCATGATGAGATTGGCTCTGGGATGTTGCTTCCAGATGTGTGAATTTTGAACTCCTTACGAATGTTATTTGTGGATGGTGCTTCGATTTTAGGTTTCTTTTGTGGTAGAGATTCAGAAAAAAGAGAGATATCGTTTGCGAAACGTTTTCGATCGAAGGACACTCCGTCTTTTAGCATAGCAAAGGAGTCCATTTTATATAAAAACACAATTTTTAATCAGTATGCTTTTAACTTATATTCCTATATTTAAATACTGCTCCCATCTGTTTGCTTTTTAGTTAATCAGTTAGATAGAGTTATTCATTTAGGCTATTTAAAAATTCAGACTCTTCTTCCCTTCGCCTTCTAGTTTATCTCCTTTATTCCCTTTCTCTATTTTCAAATTCAGACTCTTCTTCCCTTTGCCTTCTAGTTTATCTCCTTTATTCCCTTTCTCTGTTTTCGGTTATCAGAATGCTGAGTTCCCTCAAATCCTAATCCTTTTGTGTAATTTATATATTTTTGAACTTTTCAGGTAGTTACCACAGAGCTCTTCTACAGTAGTGCTACTTTTTCATAAATTTCTTATACTTTTCTTCTTTCCTCTGGGATTGATGCCTTGCCAAGGAAGATTTCCTCTTAAAAATACATCAAAACAGAGCCAATAGCTTCAAAATCATCTCTACGGATTAATTATCAGCCTACATTAATATTTAAAAAAGCATAACAAGTGTGCCAGTTAAGCTTTTCCCTTCACGATAAAGGATATACTGTTTTGTTTTCGAATCTTAGTATTTTTTCTTCAGGCAAAATCGATGACATAGATTATAGTATTTATTTTATATTTTAACTTTCAAATATGAGTTTTATAGATTAATTTGTCCTTTGCCTATGAAAAAATTGTCAGGTTTATATCTCTATGAACAAAGTTTCGTAAATGAGCATACTCAATACTATATCATTTGGTCTCCTAACATTTTAACAGACTTTAGCGAAAGCTTCCTAATATATTTTGTGAGGATCTTTTCTAGAATAGCCTAGAAGCTTCATTATCATAACATTGTAATTCCCTTCGTTTCATTGCCAATAAACTTGAGATATACCTGGAGCGCCCATGAGAAGTTTTATCAACTTACTTTCATAAGCCATCTGGGGCTGGTGGGGGCTGACTTTTTCTAGTTTAATCTCTATTTCATCATTTGTTTGGCTTATCTATTCCATGATATATATCTCCAAAAGCTCCAGATTCTATTTTCTTCCCTAGCTAATACCTTGCTGCAATCTTTATATCTTGCATTGTATATGATATTATAATCATTAGATTTAAGATCGCAACTCTTATAAAACTCTTCAATAAAGTTGATATTCTTTAAAGAATTCATATGACTGATAAGCTTTATAGCAATTTATATTTTTTAAGTCATGGTTTATAAAGTTTATATCTTAGACTAATTACAAAAGAAAAACAATTTATTATAATTTTATGTATCAGAAAGCATTTCAAGGAGCTGAAAATTATCTTCATTTTGCTTCCAAGTTATTTTTTCAAACATACTCAGTTGTTTTGTCTCAGATTTTGCTAGTTCAAGTTTTATTTGCTGATTAATTTTTATAGCTCTTTCAAGCTTTAACTGAACTCGCTTAATTGTATGATATATCAAATTTTGATTTTCTTCCATAGAATCTATGTTCTTGATGAACGATTTCTCAAATTTCTCCTTTTTCTTTTTCAAGAATAAACTTTTAGGAAATTCAACTGAAAATAGTCCTGTTTTCATGCAAACTGTTAGCCCTTGTCCTTTTAAGAATATATGAAAATCTGCCAATGAGTAGGCTGGGTTAAAAGTTGATAAAACTATTGCTTCAAATAATTCCAAATCGCGCACCATGCATTTTATTCCTTTCCAAGCGATTATAGACTTAAAAGACTTTTCTTTGAGGTGGGAAACTACTGATTTTAGTTCTGATGATTTTTGCTTCTCGTTTGTCATTTTTACTGATGAGCTGGTCATTTTATTATTAAGATAATATGATTGAAATATTTGGTTAAGCCAAAAAGTTAAATATTTTACAATTTTTTGCATAAATTTGCAAGAGACTTTATATATTAGAATATTGCTTGTAGAAGATTGATATTAACTGCGAAACAATCTTTTTCTAGTAAATTGAATTGATAACAATTTATTTTATATTTTAGTTTTTCAGATGAAGTTATGATACTGTTATAAGGTTTTTAGTATATTTTTAATATTTTTTTGTGTAATAGCTTGTTTCTGATACAATTTAAACTATTATTAGGTAAAATAATTTTTACCCTGTTTGATATCGCAGAAAAGTTTGTTTAGCTTTTACATAATGAAGATTAGTAAACAAATCATTATTTCATCCTCCACTTAAACCTTTTACCAAACTATTATCATAAATATCTAACTTTATTAAAAAGTAAATCTTCTCAAGCCGCAGACCATTTTGTCTACGTCCATCACTTGAAGACCTGTTTATAACAACTTTTCAATATCTTCAATCAATTCAATAGGATTTACCAACGGCCCATAGTATCTAAAAACCTGCCCATTCTTATCGACAATAAATTTACCGAAGTTCAAACCAATCTGTGTGCTATTAAGTGAACTATTTTTCCTCAAATACTTATAAACCTCACATGTATTCCTTCCATTAACTTCAACTTTTTCAAAAACCTTAAAACTTACTCCTCTTTTGCTCAAATAATCCTTTATTTCGTTGTGTGTTGAATACTCGCGCCAAAAAAATTGACTGCATGGGAAAGCTAGTATTTCAAGTCCACGACTGCGATACTGGGCATCTAATTGAACCAGTTGATCTATATTTTTAGGTGACAGTTGTCATTTGCATGCAATATTGACAATAACCAGAACTTTATCCTTAAATTCTTCAAAGTTCACAGTCTGGCCATCTATGCTTTTCATAGTAATATCGTAAAAGCTCGTTACTTTTAGCGAAAGATTTTCTCTTACACAGCAACAAAGACAGTTCCCCATTACTGTTTATTTTACAGTGAAAATGGTAGAAAAGATTATCTAATTATAAAGATACAAGGTTTCAGGCTTTTTCTTTAATAGTCTAAGTCTTGAATTTTATCAACCATTCAGCACTATTCATAAACTTTTAATGATGGGGGAATATAAGGAATTGCTTGAGGATTTTATTTTGTAAACTTCTTGGATATATTCTGTCTTTCAAAAAATTCATATGGGTTTATGATAATTAAGGTTAAATATAGTTTGTTTAGATTACTAATGGCTATGCTTAATACTGATTGTAAGTCCTCTTGGACTAAGAGAAAATTATTTTTTTTGGATTTTTCTATGATCTTTACTGCATACTGTTGGCTGTTTTTTTCTATAATGCTCTTTGATTTTCTCAAGTTTCTTCACTGTCTCATATATTTTTTACTGCAAATACCAGTTGCATCAATGATTATTAAAGTTTCAAGTAGTTTTCCTTTTGAAATCTGTATCCATATCAAACTATTTATCTAAGTATTCTTTAAACCTATTATCAGCACAGATGTTAACTTTTTTAGCATCTAATCCAATTTGCATTTTAATCCGGGCATAATATGTCATTAACACATTTTTTATATCATTAAATTAGGTGAGGCTATATCCTTAATTTTTTTTGGACTTTAAAAACACTTTAAACAACTATTGCAAAATAATTATAGTCATCGTTAATTACTGTTTTAAATTGGTATTGCACTACCCGTGAATATTGTATTCAGCATCTAAGAGAAAATCCAAATTTAATTGGAGGATTTAATCTTGACGAATTTCAATATGCCACTTTTTTAAAGAAATTTTTAAGTTCAAATAAAAAAAGTAGCCCCTTCTATTCCTATTTTTGCATCATAAAGTTTAGATTACCTGTAAGAGATTATTAGAAATTATAATAGTCAAATACTTTATTTTCGCATAAATACATATATCTACCGCCAATATAAATGGAGCCAATATTTCAACTAAGATCAAGTGCATTTTCTCTCACGGACACTTTTTCAAACTATAAACGCCTGCAAAGCAATTACCAAGTTGAACTAAGAAAGTTGAAACGTGAGATTTTATCGTCAGAGCATAGGAATATACAAAAAATATATACATCAAAAGACTGTGAATACTCATTAAATTCTTCACTTGAGCAAGATGAAGCACTATCATGCATAGCTAAGTACCTATCATCTTCAAGATTCGAAGAAAAAAAGAAAGCTACAATTTTAATTCGAAAGCTTTTGACAAGCTACCACGGTAGACATGAAATGAAATTGATATCTTTAGATCTTTTATCACATATCAAGCTATGGCTAAATAAGCTGGAAACAACCTCGTTGCTCTACGAAGCATCTTTTATGCTTGCAAATTTGAGTTCAGCTGATGGTTGTAGCAGTATCTTAGTTGAAAATGGATTCATACCTATACTTATAAATCTTTTTGATTTAAGTCATGAGCCAACAAAAGATAACGCAGCCTGGGCATTAGCTAATATTGGCATAGATTGCAAAGAGTATCGAGATAAAATTGTAGAAAGCCAAGGCCTTGAAGTTATTCTCTGTACTGCAAAAACTACAAAAAATCCTGAAGTACTAGAAGATTGCATTTGGTCTTTAGCTTCACTGTGCAAAGTTATTCCAATTTTGGATTATAAGTATATAAAGGATATAGCCTATTTTTTCAGTGAAGTTTTTGAAAATTGTGAGAATGTTCAAGTCAACGAAGATATTATTTGGACTTTGAGTAACGCTTATGAGAAATGCCCAGAAATAGAATTCTTATGTAGTGAAAAAATCATTAAAAAACTATGTGCATACTCAAACTCAAAATCTCATAATCTTAATCTTCCATCATTAAGGGCTCTTGGAAATGTTATTTCTAAAACTCAGTGCTTCACGCAATTCATAATTTCTTGTGATTTTATAGCTATTTTATCAAAGCACATTGCATCATCATATTTTCCTTGTGTTAAAGAATCTCTTTTTACATTATCAAATATAATAATTGAAAGTCAAGAATACCTTAATGTAGTGCTTGCTTCTAATATTTTTCCTCACATAATTTCTTTATCTCAATCTTCAAATGAAGGAATACAAATCGAAGCTATATGGGTTTTAATCAACTCCTGCAGCATGTCAACAAAAAAAAATATAGACCGAATAATTGATTTAAGGCTAATAGAAGCTCTATCTAATGCTCTAATGAATAATTCAAGTAAAATAAAACTTATTGCACTCAAGTCAATAGATACTATTTTAACTCTAGGTGATTCATACTATACTAATTCAAAAACAAATGAATTTATAGCACAACTTGAACTATGTCGTGGCCTAGAAATAATTGAAAATTTAGCTCATTGCAATATTAAAGAAATAAGCTCAACAGCTGAAAATATTTTAAAGCACTCTTCAATAAAAAAGGATGAATCACTAGAGTCAAATTCTATGCCTCAAGTTTTTTCTTTGTAAGATAATAGATTTCTTCAATTACTTCTTTTATATTAAAAACCTTATGATATTCTATTTGAAACTTTTCTTTCAAGTCAAAACAATAATTTCTACTCTAAAAATCTAAGTATGCCAAACAATATCAAAGCTTTATTATTGAATATCTAAAATCATAAAAAATATCAATCCATTACACTTAACTTTCTACTAATAACAACAAGCTTTAGTTTTCATCAGTTTTTCTTCTAACTGTTTTACAGTTCCAAGTATATCCTTCAATATATTCATCTGTTGTAAATGCTTAACTTTAAATGTATCAATATTCACGTTTTTTCTTGGAGTTTTTTTAGTTGTATAAGAACTTACAATTTTTTCGAACTTTTCCTTACAAATCATATGCTGCTTAACTTCTTTTTCATAAAGATTCTTAATGCTATTAATCTGATCTTGTATTTCTTGAACTTTTTGAAGGTAAACATGATTTTTGTCATTAGGATCATAAGTTTCATGAGCTTCACTATACTTTTTATCCTCACCCAAAGTCATTTCCCCAACCAGCTTCCCAATTTCAAGCAGTCCTCCGAATGAAAAACTGCTTTTGTCTAAATGACTTATAGATAGACTTGGGGAGAATGGTCTCATTATATAATCATCATTATATGAAAGATTATCAGATGCAAGGACATTCGTTTCTTTATTCTTCATATATATTATATCTGAAGTTATATATAGTCATGTTCGTTAAAATCTTATTTAAACTTTAATAAACATAATTTTTTAGTGATATGCAAAATTAATAATAAATTTATGTATCTGTTAGAAACTTAGCAAATAATTAATTGTGTAGGTTTTATTATATAAAGATATTTACGATAAAAAGTTAAAGTAATGATAGACTTGTTGCTAAATTTGTGAGCATTTTAGAGAATATAAGACACTATAATATGAAATCTTTTGTAGTAAGGAAAAGGACATCTCCAAGATAGCCTTAATCTAAGGTAGCATCATATGAAAAAATATTCCAAAATCAGCTTAAACTTGTGACTCGCCAGGAACTAGTAAACAGATAAAACTGAATAGGATAAAGAAATTTTTAGAGAAAGCATAATGAATGGGATCAAAAAATAGAGCTTAAAGGCTAAAAGTTACTAGGCGAATTGCCATTAAAAATATAATAAAATCAATATACAAGTAAGTATAAAAAAGGTTAAAAAAATCATCAAAGGAGCAGAAAATCTGATGAACTTTCAGCATATATTTTAAAATGCTAAATATGCAAGAATTAGAGATTTAAAAAACAAACCCCTGAATGATAATTTATATGCAACTAAATCAATAATCATAGTAGCGATATGATATTATATAAATACTTGCTTTATCAAGACAACTTATTGAGAATATTTAAAATGCATTAAAAGCACAAAAGGCATTAGGGATGAAGTTTGAGTTTATATTTGTTAGAATGCTTAAAGCTATACCTGAAAAAGCGACTTATTGAAAAATGAACTAAAATATGTATTGGATGAAGACTATACTGATATGAAGTCTTTGAGGTTAAAGTATCAGGCTGGGCTTGATACTGAAGCTAAACCATTTGATAACTTTGTTAAAGCTGTACAAGAAGAAGAAAACAATAGAAACATTATAGCAGACTTTAGAGAAAATATGAAAAAGAGGACAATATTTCACCTAAAGAGCGTGATAAAAAAAATTGTGAAAAATTTGAAGAAAATAATATATAAATATGTTATCTACTAAGACTGAGGCCACAAAAAGATGTCTTATTATCCAATAATAATACCTTTCAAATTAAATTTGTATTTATCTATTTTTAGATGATAGTTCTTCATTATATTAGCAAAACCTCTAGGTAAACTATTTTATTTTAATAATAGCATCTTTCATCAACATGAATTTACTAATCCTATGCAATCAGTTACAATCATCTTAAAATCCATTAAAATTCTCATTATGCATTCACACCCAACTTTTCTCATTATTTTTCTAATACTCTCAATCAAAAATCTTCATCTCTATTAAACCTTTTTTCAAATCAAACTATATCATATAATCATAAAAAACTATTCCTATATTCAATGCAGCATTTAATTTTCTAATAATCCTTCTCTACACATAAAATAATAATATCAACTATCAATAATCTATTATAAGAGAAGTTAAATTTATTCGATGAAAATTTCAAAATGCAAACTAAACAAACTGTACCTCTTCAGCAACCGCTCAATTCTATCAACACTGACCCTTCATCTATAGTTAAGCTAGGCCCTTCACATAATCAAGGTCTGAACTCTCATATAACAAAGCTAGCTTTTCAGTTTACAGAGGTGGTGGGTAATTTCGAAGTCCATGAAGACTCAAAGCCATTTAAAAAACTAAAGTTTGAAAATACTGGAGAATTGAAAACACTAGACATAAATTCCAAGGATATGGAACTTTCTGAAGTGATATCTTCTTTTTCATTTAGTTACGAAGAGCCAAAAGAAAAAGAAAATTCAAAAATTCCCAATATTCATACATTTGACCAAAAACTGAGAAATCATGATAGTAAACTTTCACCTCGCTCTAAAAGGTCGGAAAAATATTCTACGATTTATACTTTGAGTAGTGACTCTTCTAAATTGCCAGATGACATATTTGAAATAGAAAAAGCAGGTTCAGGAAAAATAGCTCAACATTTAGAAGACCGTGATAGGGAAAGAGAAAAAGAGAATATACCTAGTAGAAGCAAAGAGTATCTTGAATTTCTTCCAGCTAAAAAATTCTGCAAAAAATGTAATACTGAAGTTAATACAACAATTAGAATGGAAATGCCAACAATGCCTTTGTAAGATTTATGCAGTTGGAAAAGGATTTGTTGTGCGAATTGTGAGATAGACACACTTGAAAGGTTCCAAAGGATTCTCCATGTATGCGTTTATTGTAAGAAGGTTGTTCATGTCGTGACACCTAGTTTATACTAAATAATGCTTATATTCAAAGCTTTATAGATTAAAATTAAGAATATATAGAAAAGGTAAAAGATGATATTTTGTTGTTATAAGTATGAAAGTGTTATGCTTATATTTATATTTTAAAAGGTTATCTAACAACTTCATGCTCGATTAAAAGTTATACCTAAAAACTTTTTGTTCATATAACAATAATCTATTATACCAATCATTAAATAAATTTTTAATTTGAATTATAAGAGAATTGTCAATTGATGAGAAATTAGAGGAATCGTTAATATAAAAATTTAAATTATCATTCCTGAATATTTTATTTCCTGTAAATAAGATTTAAAATATTTTAGAAATATAAACCAGTTTAATAGTTTTCATTGGAGAATCTAAATTATTTGCTAGCATCTTAAATATATTTCATTTCCATAAAGGTATTAGAGAAAACTAAACATAATAGGAAAAATATAGATACATATATATAAAGATATTTGAAATGCTTAGGCATTTTACTTTATAATACATTAAGTAAAGTATCATAAAGTAATAATCAAGAATCAAGGATTAATCTAAGTAAATTTTTAAAAATTAAGATACTAGAAAATTTTAAAGAAATATAGTAAAACCAGCACTAAAATTTCTTAAATCTATTAAACTTATTATTTTTATTAGTATAGATTTTAGTTTATAGGATTTAAAATCAGTTTACTTAATTTAGGTATTAATTAAACTATCAATTTGCGCAGAATCTTTCTTTTCTATATAAAATATCACTTTTATCTGTAGCAATGTTTTGGATAAAATTTTGAACCATACTCCATTAATTAATTTATGAAATATCAAATCAAATTTATTTTCTACTATTGTTCAAAGTTGTTTTTCATACTCAAACTTGAAGGGAAATTAAGTCAAGAGCAATTCTAAAATCATTTTCTATTATATTTAGAATAATGTGACTTAAATAGCATCTATTTTTGAGATTTTATGTGTTCTTTGGAGTTCATTCCTGAGATAAACAGCATTCTTCTGTTGGCCTGCTGTTTGATAGCTTTGTTGCGTAGTTGCTTAAAGATAAGCAGAGCTTTGTTTGATTTTAATGCAGATAGCCTTAGATGAAGAACTAGTTTCTAGCTCTTCAGTCCTACGCTATTTAGTCTTAAATTTTATTATAGTGCAGATAGCCTTAGATGAAGAACTAGTTTCTAGCTCTTCAGTCCTACGCTATTTAGTCTTAAATTTTATTATAGTTTGAAATTGCAAATAAGGGGGTTTATATTTCAGATAAAGATTTAACTGAAATTTAAAATTGTGGTTTATTGTTTGTATTAATGTATTGGAATTTTATGAGGGAATTAGAATATTTTAATGCAGATTGATTAGATTTGTGCATAGAATAATTTTTATAAAATTGATGAATGATTGAAAATATGATATGAATGAAAATAGTATAAGCTTAAATCACTTGCTATATACTTGCTTCAAAAACTTAGCATATTCAGTATATTATTATAGTATATAATTCTGTTATTTTTACAAATTTCAAATAATTTTACTTATATTCATAACATAAACAACAATAATTTAACTACTTAAAATCTCAAGTAAGTTTTTAAAGGCAATTCATATCGTAGTAATCAATTCATTAAATCATAATTAAAACTAATCAGATATAACTAAAGAAAGATCGTTTTTTCAAGCTCTTATCATTGTCTTTAATAACTCTTATAAGCTTTCTAGACAGACCAAATTCCTTTTCAATTTCCCTAACAGACTTCTGATGTATTTGACTCATTATCAGCTTACTATATTTTTCAACCAACGGTATTGATGATATATCAGTTGTTATAAGTTCAGATCTAATATTTGAAGGATATTTAAGATACTCTGTTCCTGATTTCTTGCCAAGTAAAAGCATAATATAAATGTCATCCATATTGTTTGTAGGCCCCAGAATATGCTATTAAAATTGGGGGTAGTCCCCTCCTATTTGCTAAATTTCATATGAATTTTATGTCATTTTCTGAATACCCACACAATTTTCATATCAAATTCTAAATTATAACTATTGCTCACATATATCCAAGTATTTCGAATCAATTTTCAAGCATGTTCAAAGCAGAGTATCCTAACTATTGCTCACATATATCCAAGTATTTCAAATCAATTTTCAAGCATGTTCAAAGCAGAGTATCCTTGGTTTAGAATACCAGGTTCAATTTATATTAAAGATTTACTTGAAAGACAAAAATCAGATTTACTTCCTCCAAAACCATAAATACTCTCTCAATGCTTTGATTCGGTTATAAATACTTGATTCTGTACTTGCAAGTATAGAATCAGTAGTATCAACAATCAAAAAAGCACGTGAAATCTAGTGTGGCTTCTGCGGCTCTAATCAAATCATCGACACTCATACCATCACTTTCATTCAATGAGTGCTTTCCCGACAATTCTAAACGCAAATTAGAATTACAAAACTCAAAAATTTCTAAGTCTAAATCGCTTTCTTTCATTCTTCTCTTATTTTCAATTATGTCTGTAGCATATTCAAACGAATAAGAAAAAGACTTTGTGTTTTTTGTGAAATGCGCTTTAGTAAACTGATAGCAAGCATCTTCCTTATATAAATTATCATCAATTTCCTCCTCTATGCTCAAAATCATATCATCACAGCTATTTTCATTAAAATCTTTAATTCTAATGCTGCTGATTTCAATTACCTTATTACTTGAACTGCTATTTTCTAGATCGTAAGTTGTTGCTTTACCTCCAGCCATTTGGTTTATATATTGGACATTTAATTATCTGATATACAGTGAATAGTAAATAATCTATCTTTATTAATCCTATAAATTATACACTTTTATAGCCAACGAGCTAACTACCTATTATTTTAATTAACTCTTTTGGCGGAGGAATAGCATGTATTTTCTTCAGATCCAAAGTTTCAGCAATTACAGGCCTATAATATAACTTCACAGATCTTCAGCATTCTTCAAATAATTCAAAGTATGGTTCATCCAATTATCATCATACTATCTTGGATATGTGCTTTATTATCTTTAGGTTCTTGATTTAAATATGCACTTCTTTAATTCATATATTTACTATGCAATGCTTATTTTGGCCCAAAAACTCATACCTTTAGAATAGAGTATGGTTGACTATTAAGTCCTTGGACGATTTTTTTGATTTCTGTAAGGACTTGAATGTTTGGTAGATTCCTTACTGCTCTCTCATATCAACTTCTGTCTGTTTTTTAATTTTCTATATTCAGATAATTATATTTAGTATGTGTTTCTCGACTTTCTTTTATTATCAGCACCAATAATTGTTTGTTTTGCACATCATAATAATTTTTCAAACTCTAAAGTTTCAATAAGATTAGTTTTAAAGACTAATCATCTATCAGTTGTCTTTAAATCTTTCAATAATGCATGTACTTTCTAATTTCTTACACACTATTTGCAAGTTTTTTTCTTCTCTAAATACGGCAGCATATAATTGCATGGCATCTTACATTGTGCAATTGAATATATTTTATTTGCATTAAGTATTTTTCAATGGTTTCTTCACCTCATTTGCTAGAACGTTAGCCGAATATGACGATGTTGAGAAGTGAGTTTAGTTCAAGGTGATTGGCTCCAATAGATTGATGCTGGAAATATTCACCAGCTTCAAGTAGCCCGGTTGAACTTTTCTGTATCATCTAGGCTTCTGTTGAGTAAATGAGTTTCCAGTCTATAAGAATATTATCCATATTATAATAAGATTTAATAGAAAATATTAGTAAAAGAGAAATTTATAAGCTAATAGATTATGATTTTTTTTATCAGAGCTTACTATTTTTCTAACTTAAATCTTTATTGTTTATATGAAGCATGAATATTTATAATAAAACAACTATTATAATAAACTGGCATAGGTTTCTTAATAGCATCAATCCTTAGGCAATTAAATAATCCAATGTAGTCTCTGATGAAGGACTTCTAGAGGTAAATGATCAAAGTATAAGAATATGATCCTTCTTCTGACTAACTTCTTTTACTTACAATATCTCTACTAACATAACTCTACTCACCACATCTTTTGAAGTTTAATCCTTAGCTGCTGATGCATATCTTTCCACAAACCTCTTTACCTGCGAGTTCCTCAAGATCCAACTCCATAATCGCAGTTGGATGAAACTGAATGTATTCCAAATCTTGATTAGGCAACCAAAGCTTTACATTTCTAGTGCATGTATGGGCTGAAGTATAAGACACAAAAGCTCTTCCATATCCTTCTGCAGCTAAAACAGCTTGCTTAGGTTTAATTCTATGAATCGACCCATCACTCATATTCAAAACAATAACTCTCCGGCATTAACCATTATTAAATTTAAAGCAAAGTATAAAAAGTTTAAGAAGAAAGAATGAGCTGTTCTTTCAGCCACAGCTACATTTATAAACCTTCACCTTTACCGAATTTTAAACTTTACCTACCAAAAAGCTCTTTGATAACTTTTTCCTTCTTGATTTCTACTAAATTGAATACCATAGCCTCTAGTTGATAAATGCTTCTCTGTAAATATAGTGAATATCATTTTGATCACCAAATCATTTTGATCACCAATTCTATCAGAATCTTTGACTATGTTATAGAAATGCCAGTGTTATTTATCTTTTGTCATGCTACCTAAAGCTGTGTTGTTTTCACCTTGAGCTGAACTGTATTAGAGCATGTTGGAAAAAGGTTTTTAAGAAATCAGTTTAA
>MPUH01001253.1:0-20145 GCA_001970955.1 Stentor coeruleus
TTGTGATTTATGATTAGTTCCATATACCACTACTTCCGATTTAGAATAGTTGAGGTTGAGTTTATAGTCTATAAGTTGGTTTTTATTAATTATTATTTGTGGTTTATGATTAATTCCATATATCACTACTTCCGATTTAAAATAGTTGAGTTTATAGTCTGTAAGCCATTTATATAAAACTAAGGGTTAAAACTACTAATTTCTTTTCGGAAAAGTTCTTTTAGTGTTGGAAGATCTATTTCTGCATCACTGTCAAATATGAAATCAGCTTGAGTTACAGCTGTAATTTCTAGATTTGAATCTCTCACAGGGAAAAAATAAGGATGATTTATCGCTTGATCAAGTGTTAACCTCTGTCTTGGGTTAAAAGATAACATCCCTATAAGTAAATCTAGTTCATTAGTAGTAATAGCAGGATAAATTTCAGCTAAACTTTTTGATTTAATTTCAGGATATGCTTGAAGATACTTTAAAGCTTTAGGGTCAGTGATAAAATCATAACTAGGCAAAGTGCCAACAATCTGGAAAATCATATTAAGTTGATCATTGTCTGCAACTGGATATCCAGCTTTAGTAGACGATGTGTTGAAATCTGGTGATAAAGGAAAGCAACTTTTGCCTGGAAATAAAGGCACTCTTTCTATATGATGTGACACATTTTCTCTTATCATTCCGAGCATTTCAGCGAAAACACAACCAAGACTCCAAATATCCATTTCCTTTCCATATTCCTTTTCCATCAAAATTACCTCAGGAGCCCTATACCATCTTGTAACAACATGGCCAGTTAGTATTCTTTGAAGCTTATTTGAGCATCTTATATCATCATCGTCTCTGTTTAAATTTGAAGCTCCTTCTTCAAAATTTGTATTGAGTCTTCTATAACTTCTAGAGAGACCAAAATCACATATTTTTAAAGAACAATCGCTGTTAATTAGAATGTTTGCAGGCTTGATATCTCTATGTAAAACATTTGCTGAATGCATATACCTGCATCCACATATAGCTTGGTACATTAAAAATCTGACTTGACTATGATCAAGATAAGTTGGGGACTTTGTAAGTTTTTTCAAATCAGCTTCAGCGTATTCCATGACAATGTATACATTATTGTAGTCTTCTGAGCTTTTTGGTATGACGACATCTTTGATTTTTACTATGTTTGGATGGTTTAGTGTTCTCATGATGCAGATTTCTCTAAGCATATGCTTAGCTTCAACCTCATATTCGAATAATGATTTTATATTTTTTATCGCTACACGTTCGTTCGTTTGCATATCTTTTCCTTCAAAAACTGAACCGTATGTCCCTTTACCTATTTTCCTTAGAAGTTTATATCTTGGGCCTATCTCCCATTTAGGCAATCGAGCCGACATTTTATTATAATTTAATACAAATTGTCATTAGGGCGAAATATAGAATCAAACATCATCATGATATATTAAAATAAATTGCAATAAAGCTAAGATTACTGCTAAATTTAAGTGAATTTATTTGATTTAGCATTTGGTGAAGAATTGCCTATTCTAGTTTTGTTGTAAAATCAAAAACTCATACACAGCCTTTATTACAGCTAGCTAGAAGATATTTATCATTATTAATTAAGGCTGAACAACTAACTTAGCATTTATCAATTAATTTTTTTTGTTTATAAATTATCAAACAACTATTAAAAAAATTGCATTAGTATGATTGCTTAGCAGCCTATTAAAACTCCTCAGTTTGCATTTACTGAATATGCTAATCGGGTTGATTCGGGTACAATAGCCAGCATAACTTTTACCTTTTAAAGTAGTATTTATAGTCTATATTTAAAATTAATAAATCTTTTCAAGGTCCCCTATCATTTTTCCAAATGTCCCTTGTCCATGTAATCTTTTGTACATAATTTCTCCAAAATACTCTTCGATTTAAGATCCATATTTCGTGCCTCTACCCTTTTCAATTTTCGCTTGAAAGCAGACCAGAAAGCCTCTATATTTTGTGTATGGTGCTTGGCTATCTTGTGGATTAATAAAGGTCTTTGAATGGTTTACCTTTTTATGGGCTTGAAATTTTAATTCAGGAAGTAAAATTGTCAGATCTCAATATACTTTCCAAGAATCACTAGAGATAATACTTCCAAGATGAATTCTTCTACTAATGACATCCTGGATAGTTTCTCTATTTCTATTTTCAACAAATTCTATGAAACATTGAATACTATCTCCTCTCACAATTCCACCAAAAATCCAATTTTGATATTTAGAAACCCTGCATTATATTTCTTTTGGACATATAGCACTCATCTATTTTACGATAATTTTTTCTCCACCTATTTTTAATGATGCATCTTGTAGGTAGCAAAGAGAAGTTAATTGTCTGAATTTATAAACCAATCGCTAACTGCTAATATACTTAAATAATATTCATATGCAGCTGAAGAAACACTAGCTAATAGTCCACTTATATAGCAACAAAACTAGCTTACGAATCGGTAATCTAGCGTTTGCAAAGAGCGTATTTGTAGTTAAAGATATCCAAGTTCTGCAATTCGAATTCATGCAACGATATTTATCTTTTCTCATTGAATCTAACAACTCTGTCACACTTATAGCATTCGTTATTAGAGTTTAGCAGCCTAAAATCTTGATCCCATTCAATAGCTTTTTCTTTAGGCTAATTTAAAAGATAGTAACTCTCTTCTCATTACAGTTAAATTAAAAATATAAAAGCCTCATACTACTTTAAAAAATAATATGCTGGCTATTGTACCTGAATCAACTGTTAATCGCTATGACTGCGACCCATCCGCTATCTACATTAAGATTTACCATAAAAATACAGTAAATTTTATAATAAATTAAGAAAATTTAAACTATGAAATTTATAGTGAGATATTAAAGAAAGAAATGAAAATTTTTATATTTGCAGGTCATACTGATAATTTTTTAACTGCATCATTAGCATCTGATAGTTTATATGCATAAAGTAGCTTCGAAGATCACTCAATAAGTATACGGACTTACAAACTTACCGACTAGATATGCTTTTAACAGATCATGAAAATACAGTAATTTCAATTATCGCTTATAATAGCACAAAAAGCAAGTATGCATTAGCTCATATTTTTGCATACTATAGACAAATTAGGTATTATGAATCATCAGTTTGTGTTGAAAACTGATGTCTTTGGACATTCTCTGATTTACTATGGAATTTAAACAATATCAAGCATATGCTGATGCGATTTTAGATTATATAATAAGCAGTAGCAGAAAAATTGATAATCTAAGCAATCAGAGCTTAATTTATGCCTGGCCCGGAATTTTCCAAGACACCCATATATTTGATAAAGTGCAACAAAATTTAAAAACAGATAGGATTTACTATAATTATTAAAACTCCGATAATTATTCTTCTATACATATTATGCTTTTATTTCTTATCATAAAAAAATATGAGAAAATAAGCTATATGACTATAAATATGGACCACTCAGCTTCGGATTTGCTTATCATTACAAATGCCCAAGCATCTTCAGCTTCACAGATAGATTTGACCGAAAGTAAGCTTTCCTATGAAGATCTTCTAGGATTGCAAGTTAATTCTCTTCGTGGAGGCGAACTTAAAGGACATTTATCTCCAATTAATTGTGTTGATTTAAGCTGTTTGAGCAATTTGATTGCAAGTAGTGATAATACCAATAAGATAAAAATCTGGGATCTAATAAGCCGAAAGAATACTATCACGATCACAGAGGAGAGTTTGCCAATAAACATTTATTTCATGCAGAATGGCTCTCATTTACTTGTTATTCTAAAGACAGGAGTCATTAATGTGTGGAATGCCTTAACAGGATCTCTTGAAAATACCTTCAAAAGCCAATTTAAACTTATCACTGCCTCAGCAATGATTGAAGGTTGCTTTAATTTGGCTCTTGCAGGGGAAAATAAAATCCAGATTGTCAAATCAAATACTTTAGACATAGAATGTGAATTTATTGGGCATACAGGCAAAATAAACTGTCTTTCATTTGTCTCAAATTCCTATCTTGTAGTAAGTGGAAGTGCAGATTCTACAATAAAAATATGGAACTTCTCTGAAAAATGTGAAATTTGCACCCTTGAAGGTCATGAAGCCGAAATTAAATCTCTTGCAGTAAGTTCAGATGGAAGTCTTATAATGAGTTTTTCAACTAATTCTAGTATGATTTTATGGGATTTATCTTCCAAGACTCAAATATTCAAAAATTCTTCTAACAAATTTTATATCAATTCAATGGTCTTCACTGAGAACTCAGAAAAAATTATCATGGCATGCAATGAGCACTCTGTGAAATTCTGGGACGTAAATAAAAAGCATGTTGATCATGCAATCAATCAAGGACAAGGATCTGTAAAAGCAATTGCCATCACTCCTTCATGTGAAACAATTATAGCTGGATATGATGATTTCAAATTAAGAATTTTAAGCGTGCAAGATAAAAGATGTGAAAGTAATTATAATCTTGGAGATTTTGAACTTAACTGCGCTGACATCACTAATGATTATAACTACCTAGCAGCTGGGGGAAAAGATGGAAGTTTGACTATTTGGAACATGGCGAAAAATAAACTCTATAAAAAAGTGCATTTCAATGATGGTTATTTTAATCTCATGGAAATCACAGCTGACAATAAAATACTTGTGGCTGGAGGTGGTAATGGTGAAGTAAACATTTATAATATTGAAAAGAAGAAACTTGTTTATTCTATAAAGGCCCATAGCGCAACTATATGGGGTTTGGCAATTACACCAAATCAGAAATATATTGTTTCTGGAGGCGAGGACTTATTAGTAAAAGTATGGAAGTTATCTGATAAATCAGAAAAAAGAGTTTTTGAAGGTCATAGTGACTGTATCAATACTGTAGACTCAACTAGTGATTCAAAATATATTATTTCTGGAAGCGAAGATTGTCTAATCAAAGTGTGGAATCTTAAATCTAAAGAAGAAGTTTTTACGTTAAACTGCGAAAGCAAAGTTTTTTGTGTAAAGTGGTATGAGCCTAAGAAATGGATTATTAGTGGCTCAAGAGATTATTTGATTCGTTTATGGGATTTTAACACACAAAGTGTTCATAATATATTCAAAGGTCATACTTCAACAGTAAGATGCTTATTTATTAGTGTAGACAATCAATATTTAGTATCTTGCGGATATGATTCTATGGTTTTCGCTTGGAATTTAGAAGAAGAAAAAGAAATTTTTAGTATAGATGGTAATTGTCAATGGCTTAGATCGATTTGCATGACTTCAGATAATAAAAATATAATCGCTTCAGGCGGTGGCTCTATGGTAAAGGCATGGAAATTTGAAGATCAAAATATAGTTTTCAATGCTAAAGTCAATTCTGCTTCAACGAGGTGTATAAGCTTAACCAGAGATGATAAATACCTTATAGCTAGTGGTAATGAAGGAAGTATAAGAATTATTGATTATGCAACAAAACAAGAATATGCTGTTCTCCATCAAATGCCAAATCAGATAAATTCTCTTAAGTTCAGCAGTAAATTCAATTTTATTGCAGCAGGTCATGAAAACTCTTCAGTATATATTTACTACATAAAAACTAAGAAAAGTAGAATAACCCTTATAGGTCATGTAGACAAAGTTAACTGCATCCAACTGATGAGCTCTGATAAATATGTTGTTTCTGGCTCTAGTGACAACACAATAAAAATATGGAATATCCTTACTAGAGTATGCGAAAATACATTCACAGGCCATACTGCTTCTGTAGTTTCTTTAGCAATATCTCAGGACAATTCTCTTATTGCAAGTGGCTCTGCTGACTTTAGTATTCGTTTATGGAACTTCTCTAAAAGGATTTTAGAATGCATTCTTTTAAGTCATGCTAACGTTATAAATTCTTTAGTTTTCAGCAATTGTGGGAGATATTTATATAGTGCTTGCTCATATAAATCAATTGTGGCTTGGAATATAATCGAAAAGAAAGAAGAATTCAAGCTTCAAGGACAACTTAGCAATGTTGCATGCTTAGCTTTAAGTGCCGATAAAAAGCATATTATTTCAGGAAATAACAAAAGCATTGTATTTTGGAATATTGATGCAAAAAAAGAAGAATATGAATTATTAGGCCATTTCGGCCTGATTAATTTTATAGCCATAACTCCTGATTCAAAAACTGTTTACTCAGTATCACAAGATTGTAGTGCAAAAAAATGGAGTCTTATTCCGAAAAGAATGAAAATTGTTATTGAAAGAACAAAATCTGAAGTTAACTTCCTTGCTTCAAATTCTGAATGGGCGCATTTTTACACTGGAACAGTTGATGGATATTTCAAAATTTATTCGAGCAAAACTTTTGAACTTAAGGATGATTTTTTCCTATGCAAAAAAGGAGTTCAATCTGTTTATGTTTCTGATGATGAAAGCATGGGAGTATGCGGTTGTCAAAATGGGTCAACTTATATATTCAGCTTCGGGCAGAATACTGATTTTTACAAATTTAATAAACAGTCAAAACGTGTCAATATGGTTTGTCTATCTATTGATAAAACTAAGCTCATAACCGCTGCTGAGAATAAAGTCTTTAATTTATGGGACATTAAAACTAAGAATTTAGAAAGGGAGTTTATTGGGCATAGAGCAAAGGTTAATCATGCTAAATTCTTAAAAAATAGAAACTGCATAATATCAAGCTCAGATGATTGGAGAGTTAAATTATGGAATATAGAAACAGGAATAGATGAGCACACTTTAACTTATGGCGAGATCACTTATTATATGGCAATTAATCCTGAAGAGAGCTTACTCGCAGTTGCCTCTGGAAATTGTGAAATATCAATATTAAATTTAAATAATTTATCAGAAACCTTTCATCTCAGAGGACATAGTAGCTCAGTTTGCTATGTAGCATTTTCTAAAAGCAATACACTAGTCAGTGGTGGTGGAGATTGTTCAGTTATACTCTGGGATATAAAAGAGAAAAATATGATAAGACAATTCAAGTTCAATACTGACTCTATCTATTGTGTTGGCTTTGCTTCAGAAAATCTTATCATTGCGACTTCAATTGACAATACAATGAAAATTTTCGACGCAGATACTGGCAAGCAGGTTATAACTCCACACAACAGCTCAGGTAATATAACAGCTATGGTGACTTTATATACAAACAATTTATTGATAAATTGTTCTGATTTAAAGACTTTGAATTTTTATGATATAGGGAAATCAATAGATTCTAATACATTTTTTACTTCATTTATTGGAAATTGCATTTGTGCTAGTAATGATGAAAAAAAATTGTATATTGGGACAAGTGATGGAGAAATTTATGAATTTGATATTGAGATGCAAAAACTAGAACAAATTATGAAAGAACATAGTAGTTCGGTAAGTGATATTTGCTTGATGGAAGGAATAAGCACTATAGGGTCAAATTTGCTGGTGAGTGCTTCAGAGGATAAAACCATTAATATTTGGAATCTAGATAGTAAAGCATTAGAATTTACTTTTCATGGACATACAAGATCCATTAATGAAGTATCTTTAGTCGGAAAAAAGACTTGGATTGTCAGTTGTTCTTCAGATAAAACTGTTAGATTGTGGGATATCGAAGAAAAGAAAGAACTTTTTATATTTACAGGTCACACTGCTGCTGTTTTATGTGTAACAACGACATCTGATGGTATATATGCAATAAGTGGTTCCGAAGACCATTCAATACGTGTATGGAACTTGGAAACTTTACGACTAGATACTTTATTTATAGACCATCAAAGTTCTGTAACATCAATTCTTTCTTGCAAAGGTAGTGAGTTTATTGTAAGTGGAGATAATGAAGGACATGTATTCATTTGGAATTTATTAGATAAAAGATGTGAATATAAAATGCCTTCACTATCATTTCCAATTAAAAAAATAATGTCAACACCTTCTAATGATAAACTTATTGTCGCATACAAAACAAAAATGTCCATTGTGCCTATAAAATTGGATTCAAACACTAAAACTATGATGAAGAAAAAGTATAGCTCTGAAGATGACATGTTTGAAATAGAGTTTTCAGATGGAGTAATCAGTAATATAAAATCATTTGATGATAATAAAGAAACATTATTTTGGGAACCCGCTGATAATTATGATAATGTTGTTCAAGATCTTGCTTCATTTTATTCTGTGATTGATGCTGTAAAATTGAAAACCTACTCATGTTCTGAGAATGCAGCTGAGATAACTTTCACAAAAAGCAAGTATACATTAGCGCATATTTTTGCTTATTATGGACAAACTGCATATCTTCGTAATATAATGAATCATCGATTTGTATTGAAAACTGATATTTTCAGGCATTCTCCAGTTTACTATGGAATTGTAAAACAATATCAAACATGTGTTGATGTGATTTTGGATTACTTAATAAGTAATGCTAGTAAAGCTGATAGTCTAAATTATCAAAGTTCGGTTTATGCTTTAAGAAATGATTTTTGTTTATTGATAAGAAACTCTTCAAGTATGCTGCATATGTTTTTACAAAATTTATTAGTTTCAAGTAAATCTGTATTTATGAAAACTTCCACAAGAATTCCAGAATTTAGGTTTGATAATCATAGCATACCCATTTATAAAGATTTTCTAAATAGCATGGGACAAGAAAATCTTGTAAAGCTTCAATACATACCATTTTCATTACCATATATCCTAGGATCAAATGAATGCATTAATTTTGGTGAATCTCTTGTTGATTGTGAAAACAATGCAATATTCTCAACACCTGCTATACAATATTTTATCCAATATCAATGGGATAGTCTTTATTACTGGGTCGCAGGTAATTCAATGTTACTCTTTTTGAATTTAGTGTTTTTGATATTTGTAATTTGTTTTGGAAATGAACAACTGTTTTTAGTTATCATATTTTTATGTATCAATGTTTTGCTGTTTTTATGGGAATTTGTTCAGTTATTCTCTTCAGGATTAAGCTATTTTGGGGATATTTGGAATCTGATGGATACTTGCAGATTGATATCTACATTTACATATATTATTTTTGAATTTTATAGAGAAGACTACCCATATCTAAGCTTTATTATGATTATACTCAACTTTGTTAGAGGACTTACAGCATTCCGTATGTTTGATGGTACACGATTCTATGTCAACCTTATACTTCGTTCTATAAAAGCTATGTTTAACTTCTTCATTATGTTTACATATTCTACTTTTACTCTTAGTTTGCTATTTATTGTCTCCCGTGAACAAAAGTCTATAGATTTCAATAATCTATGGATGGATAGTTACTCTTTAAATTTTGGAGGATACGAAGTTTCATCTGAGAACTACCCTACTCTGGAGAGCATAGTATTTATAATTGGAACTTTATTAAATGTTGTACTTATGCTTAATTTGTTAATTTCAATACTAGGAGACTCATATTCTGAATTCCAAGAAGAAAAATATGAAATTGACTACAGATTAAAAGCTGAACTTACCCTAGAAATTCAAGGAATGTTTTTCTGGGTAGGCTCTTCAAATGAAAAGAAAGTATTCCAAATACTTACTTCTCCAATTGAAGAAGGAAATACTGAGGGTTTAGATCAAAAAATTAAAAATTTAGATAAAAATCTGCATAGCATTAACTCAGGTCAAAGTGATATTTCAGAAAAAATGAAAAGCAATTTAAATATAATAACGGGGAAGATCGATGGAATTGAAAATAGAGTTTTAGCACTTGAAGATAAAATTGGAGCAACGAATATAAGTATTGAGAATTTAAATCAAAACATGCAGGAAATTCTTAAATTGTTAAGAGAGAAAAAAGATTAGTTTAGTTAGAATTAAAAACATTTTATTAGCTTCTTGCAAATTATAGTTTATTTAAATCTATTTCTTCATTGCATAAATGCTATTAACCTACAACAAGTCGTAATTTATATTCCAATGTTTTATTTTTAATCAGCTTTCTCTTAATAGGCATAGTCATTTTCGAAAATAATTTTGAGTTGCAATTGCATTTGTTCTGTTGAGTTTCAAACCCATATTTATTTTTTCTTTGAGGAGTTGCTGTTTTTGAACTACACCGAGAAGCTGGTTTCCAAGGTGGCCTTATAGTCGATTGTGATGAAGATAAAAGTGATTTATTAGTTGGGGTCAGCCTCATAATATCCTTAGGATTTGTAGGACTACTAAGATTTAATGTTAAAACTCTTCTATGAATGCGCTTGATTATATTATATGATGATAATGTTGAAAGGTTTATAGAAGGTGAGTCATCTCTTCTTGAAAACATATCGGACTTGTTAAAATCTTCAGGATTTTCTATTTGCAGATGACTTGTATTGTATCTAGGCCTTACAAATAAAATCTCCTTAAGAAATTGTAGCTTTTTTTTAATAAAATATACAATAAACAAAGAAATATGTTTATATCTACTCTTTGGACTATTCATAGCTTGATGGTGAAGCATTATCCAATGTTTTGAAAAGCTCTTGTAAAGTACAGGAAATAAATTTTTGCATCCTAGTTTTACACATATTTTAAAATTTTTATTATTCCTTTCACGAAGCGCGTTTAGTTTTAAGTAATTATTTTTCCATTTTTTAAATGCGCATTTTGAGTATTTATTTGAAATTTTCTTCATGATTTGGCACAGGGTTATGATTTTAGTGTTATTATCATATCTTTTATAAGCTGAGAAAAATGAAAGAATATGAAAAGTTTTTGAAATATGATGTTTTTTGAGTTCTATAGAAAAATTGTCCAATTTGATAAGGCCTTTTAAGATATCTATAGATATTTTTCTCCATATGTTAAAGAATTTTTTTAGACAGCAAATGGTGAATATAGAAAAAAAGCATTTAAGGCTTGTAAGTTTGCTAGTATATGACCTTTTTAGGTTTTGTAAAGATTTAAAAGCTTTTTTTCTATCAATCCTTAAAGAACGGTAAATGATAAGACTTATAGAATTAAGCATTTTTACTATAGCCTGCTCTGTAAACTTTTCTCTCTGGATATTTTTTAATTTTTCTAATCTTTGAATAATACCAATATTTTCTTTAAATACTTGCAAAGATTCAATCATAATCCTTAGCTTCCATCTAGAATAAACTCTTTCAACATTATAAAAAAACTTAGCAACCTTAACCATTCTACCCATAATCCATCTCTGTTCCCACTTTCCTTTTATAATCTGGAAATATTTTTTTTTGGCATTATTTACTAGATTTATCAAATATTGACCTAAAACCAAAGCTTTTCCTGTGTAGTTTTTTAGATCTTTTTCATATAATATCTGATTCCATCCTTGTGAAAAATCTTTGATTTCTTTATATGAAATTGCCTCACAGGTATTATAATTAGCAACAATCGTATATGAAGTTGCTAGCTTTTTTATTGTAATTATATCAATATCATTATTAAAACTGATAACTTTTCCTTGAAAATCTGTTAATTTATGTGATTTCCTAGGCTTGTTTTGGCTTTTAGAACTTAAAACCCACTTGTGATAAGAGGTTTTATTCAAACCAAAAAGCGCATTTTTTATTGTGATAATTTTTAATACTTTTTCTGATGTGGGCAATTGATTGATAACATGATGAGAATCAAAAATATATACTTCATATGTTTCTGTGAGGATTGAAAGATATTTTTTTCCAGCTGATATTTGAATAGCGTGAAGAGATTCTAGTTCTCTAAATGATATCATTTCAAAAAGACTTATAGGCTGAGAATTGTAAATTTTATGTATTGTTGGAAAAGTGTTTTTTTTAGCTACTTTACAATGATTGATATTTAATGTATTACCATTAGCATTGCTTCCAATATTACCAAAATAGTAAACAAAGCCCCCATCTGTACAAATAGCGATATAGTTTTCATTGCAGCAGACTTCTTTTACTGAGTATTTTTTATAATTTGTCAATTGAATCATTCTTTTTTCAAAATTCGCATAAGTGAAAGTTCCCCATGTATATACTGAGCCTTGAATATCAATACAGCATGCAAATGTTGAAGACATGCAAACTTGCTTGATTTGCTTCATATTAAAATATGGGATTATTGTTGGTGTAGAGCTTGATGCTGAAGGACATAAAATCCCTGAATTTGAATATCCTAAACCATATATTCTTCCTGTGTTTGATAGTAAAAGAGCACATGTTTCATTACAAACTATTGATATTATCGTAAAAGGAAGAATCATACTATGATAATTTAAAGCATTCAGACTGGTCTGCAAAAAATTTTCTGCCCTCCAAAGTTTCCCAGAATTTGAAAGTAACAAAGTAAAAGTAGAAGAACTGCAGAAATCTTTAATGATTTCATGAGTAGGTAAAATATTAGAAATACTTTTTATGTTTGTGAGATCTACTTCAAGTATATCATCCAAATCAATCAAACATAAAGATACCATATTTCTGAATTTATTAAGAATTTAATTTTTACATTTCAGGCTATGGTAGTTTTATTGAAGAACCACTAAGAACTGCTAAATAATCATTACAAAAAGCCAATTTTATAAACTGACTTTTTAATGTAAATCAAAAATGTTTCCTATTTAAAAGAAAATTATATAAAGATAAGATTTTCATAACAGTTTACAATTNGAACCACTAAGAACTGCTAAATAATCATTACAAAAAGCCAATTTTATAAACTGACTTTTTAATGCAAATCAAAAATGTTTCCTATTTAAAAGAAAATTATATAAAGATAAGATTTTCATAACAGTTTACAATCTTTTGTATAATATCCCTAAGATTTAATTTATGTAATCTTGCATTTTTGTTATTGTATCTTATCAATGCTGTTACTCTATTTTATTTATCTCTAAATTTATCATTCAGAACTTATGATTTTGTCTATTATTAACATTAACCTCACTCTCAAACTCTTATATTCCCATATCCAACTTAATCTAATAAAACTCATTCTTTTAAATCACAAAATAATCCTTTTATTCAAAAAGCATTAAAAATAGCATTCCAGCACATTAAAAACCCATACCAGAATCATCCACAACAAAATCCTATATGAAACCCAACAAATATTTTTATTCTTTTTACCAATCAAGAATCTTAGCTTAATTATCTATAAATTGATCATAAATGGAAGCAAGAATTGCACACAAATATAAAGTTGGCAGCAGATTAGGATCGGGGGGTTTTGGGGAGGTATACTTAGCAACAGACATATCCACAGGTAAGCAAGTTGCTGCCAAATTTGAAAAAGTGTATACATCCAATAGTCTTTTTCATGAATCTAATATATACCGTTTGTTGCAAGGCGAAGTGGGTATCCCAAAGTTGTTCTGGTATGGCACGGAAGGAACACACAACATTATGGTCATTGAACTCTTGGGTCAGTCATTATCAAATCTGATTCAACTGAAAAGAAAGTTGCTTTCATTGGAAACAATCCTTCTTTTAGCTGATCAAATGTTCACAAGAATTGAATATATTCACTCTAAAAACATCATCCATCGAGATATTAAACCTGATAATTTACTCATAGGCTTATACAACAAAAGAAACACTGTTTATATCATAGACTTTGGCATAGCTAAAAAATATCGTGATTCCAAGACAAATCAGCATATTCCATGTGTTGAATATAGGGGCTTTCATGGCACATTACCTTTTGCATCTTTGAATGATTGCTTAGGGATTGAACCATCTAGACGTGATGATTTTGAAAGTTTAGTCTATTCTTTATTATATCTTCTTAATGGATCACTACCTTGGGATGGAATTTCTGGGAAAACAAGAGCAGAAATGAATAAGAAAATTATTGATAAAAAAATTCAGATATCAGTTGATGATTTATGTGAAAATTTACCAAATGAATTTGCAACACTTTTGAACTATGCACGAGGACTGAAGTTTGAAGATCGTCCTGATTATAATTATGCTAAAAGAATACTTAGGGAACTTTATGTGAAAATGGGATATGAGCAGAACTTGGGAATACGGATCAGTCTTCTAAAAAGCCTTAGGAATATTAATGAAGAGGAAGAAAAATATCAAAGATCTTAGGCATTATAATTTATAAATATAATAGAGTGATTTTTATTACTGTTGATATACTGAAATATGTTGTCAAAATATTGAATCGGCTTACTAATTTCTAGTCATCTAATACAGAGAAAATCAGTTTTATATATTTTTTTGCTAAACAAATTAAATACATAATTTATAACCTGTATTGTAAGCAAACTTTTTAATTTAATACTTGATTAAGTAAATAAACTGCGATTGAGAAATCTAATCATATCAGGTAAAATAGGTTTTTTTGATTTCATATTTTCTTAAATAATGTAGCATAATTATAATAATTTATAGTTTAAATAGATCATTATAGCCAAGTGCACTTCAACTCGTATTATCATAGATGATTTATTGGTGCTCCTAATGCCTTAATGATATGTAATTTTTGGATATACTTTATAATTACTTCCATCTGTAAGATAAAAAAAACAAATATGTATTTTAAATAATAAAGTTTATAAGCTTTTGAATATGCAGTCAAAAATCTGAGTTGCCTATTGCAAGAATTGAAAACACAGATTAAGACTTCGATNACTTTATAATTACTTCCATCTGTAAGATAAAAAAAACAAATATGTATTTTAAATAATAAAGTTTGTAAGCTTTTGAATATGCAGTCAAAAATCTGAGTTGCCTATTGCAAGAATTGAAAACACAGATTAAGACTTCGAAGTATATAACAATAAAAACCATCAACTTTACTTCATACTAGCCTTTTAATTTCGCTGCATCTAATAAAAAAGTCTTATATACATAGTCTATATTCTACAATGAATTATATTCTTATAAAATGCTATCAAAAACCTGAAAACAAACTTTCTAAGTCACTTCCCCCATCTCCCAAATCACCTTTAATCTTCCCCACCTCTCATCTATAAAACTTCCTAATATTTTTTTTACCGATAACCCTCGATAGTAATACCCTTTTATTCTACCTAATTTCATATTAAACTTTACTAATTTTCCTCACTTCTTCATGCTTTATCCTAAAATCAACAATCCAATTATTCTACCAACAGCTACAAAATCTCATATAAATCCTTTAAAACCCTCTTAGGAAATTTTCACCAGTCTCATAAAAATTTCAAACCCTATAATATAAAAAATGCCGCCAACCTATGAAATAAGTTAAGTGCGGCTATTCAATGACGCACTTTATTTAAATAATGTCTAAATACCCAATAACAGTTTGCTTACTTAATCGAGAACTAGGCGACACTCAGAGTTTTAACACCCTAGAAGCCAAAAAATACTGGTCTTCCAGCAAGCTTACCAAAAAAGTGACTATCCCAACCCTTCATCAAAGCGCTAGTCTTATATGGGTATCTGGAAGATTAAATCTCATTATCACATTAGATAGCAGAGGTCGTGTAGTCTGCTATGATGCATTCCGAGACTATAAACCTCTCTCTTTAACTTGTCCTTCAGAGCATGTTTATAAGTGCATGTTTACAGAAAACGATTTAGTTCTTATATGCAAATCCTCAGAGAATAATTCCATATTTTTTGTCAAATTCTCATTGGCTGATCTACAGGCTGATAAAGTACAAAAAGTTAGGATTTTAGAAGATGTGAAAATTTGCTTGAACAATTTTATAGAATTTGATGAGAAATCAACAACTGTGTTTTTTGAAACAAATACCAATCTACAAGTTTGGTCATTACAAGACAATTGCTTATTATATAGTTTTCCAAAAAATCATGATTTGAAATTTGCCTTTTCATCAGGGTGTTTAATTTATTGGCAGAAAAATACTAACATAACATCTATTGGGGTAATAAACCCTATTGCTCAGAGCTGTAAGCAATTTTCTTTAGTTTCTGATAATGAGATATGTTTGTGTGATATTATCCAGGATCAGATGATTGTTTGTATTAATGGATGTCATTTACAGATTATTGATTTAAATACTTATCAGACAAGGCATTTAAAAAAAGGTACACCAAAACAGTACTTTCAAATGACTAATTGTGAAGCCTCGATAGGGATTTTTAATGATGGTACTGGTGTGATTATTGACAAGGAACTTAGAGAATTCAAAGTTAGTGACCAAGGATATTTGTTTGCAGACCTACTTGGAAAGTCGATTTTGTGTTCGGCCCAAGGCAAGGAAATCATCATTGATGGAGAAGCTCATGGGATGAATTTTTCGCCTAAGAAAATACAGCAAATTGGTTGTAACCCTGATACGCAAGATATTTATGTTGCAGAAAAGGGGGCAATTCACGTTGTTGATTAAATAATTAACCAATTTAATATTTAATTAAAAAAATTGGGTTTATATATTTTGCTAATATGCTGAAGCAGCTATTGGAAATTTATAAGAAAAATTTTGCTTGTGAGAAGTTTAGCTGAGGCTTTTGTGTGAATTACTAAGGATTTAAGTAGGAATAATTATTAAGAAATTCCCTTTAAAATTAGTGTTTAGATAATAGTATATTAAGGGAAATTTGAAATCAGATTTTTAAAGCAAATTTTGGAATAAGAATACTAAGGAAATCAAAGATTTAGTATAGGCTAGATTAAGTGCTTTGATGATATAAAAGAAGCTTATATATTAAAGTATTAAATTTATAAACGATAATGTTTAAATATAGGATTAAGTCCTATAACATGGAGTTCTGATTCTCATTTTACTTAAAAATTCGTCCTTTATATTTTATAAAAATTAGTAAAAAGCTATAATTTTCAAGCATTGCTCATAGTAGAAAATGATTGAAACTGATACTAAAAGGATTCTGAGCTTATGATAGTTTTTTAATCAAATTTTTATATAAAATAATTTCCATATACTAATAAATATATGCATTTTTGGAATTTCATTTAGACTAAACTTCTTTAATTGCCGTAAAAGTGTGATAGAAACTCTATTTCTAATAGAATTTGTATACCTAAAGCCTCTAAATATAAGCTTAAAAAAATTGTAAAATTATCACAAATTAGTAAGAAATAAATTCAGTTATGTATTAATAAATCTTCAAGTAACTTTAACGTAATATTTTATTACAAAACAAATAATCACATCTAAGTAATCAATAATTTATACAAAACAAATACTCATCTAGTCAAAATTTTAAATTTCCTTCTCGTCATCCTTAAACCAATAACGCCTGTAATATAAATAATGGAAGCAAGCAATTTTTTCGCTCATATGAAAGCAATTACACCCCAACCTGTAGAAGATCTTTTCTTTCGATGGTTCCAAGACCCCTCACCCTACAAAGTCAACTTGATCATTGGGGCTTACAGAACAGATGAAGAAAAACCTTATGTATTTGAAGCAGTAAAAGAATCAGAAAGACGAATATTATCAAATTCAAATTTAAATAAAGAATATATTCAATCTAGTGGTCTAGATATTTTCAATAAATCCTCATGTGCTATTTTATTAGGAAAAACATGTCCAGCTATAATTGAAAAAAGAGTAGCGACATTTCAAACCCTCTCAGGTTCGGGGTCTTTAAGAATAGGTCTTGAGTTTTTAAAAACCCACATAAACCCACCAGCTGTTTATGTTAGTGATCCATCATGGAATAATTATTCTTTACTTGTTAATCAAGTAGGATTACCTTTGATTAAATATCCTTATTGGAATAAACTTAGAGGTGAATTAGACTTTGATGGAATAATCAATTGTTTGCAATCAGCTCTTGAAGGCTCAGTTGTGATTTTGCAAGTTTGTGCACAGAATCCTACAGGTGTTGACCCTACTCTTATGCAATGGGATAGAATTGAACAGATTGTTAAGGAAAAAAAACTCATCCCATTTTTTGACACAGCTTATTTGGGTTGGTCATCTGGCGATTATGAAGATGATGCTTATATTGTAAGAAAATTTGTCAATAATGATATTCAATGTCTGATAAGCCAAAGCTTTTCAAAATGCATGGGGCTTTATGGGGAGCGTGTAGGAGCACTACATGTTGTATGCTCGAATCAAGAAACTGCTGAAATTGTTCATACTAACATACTGCCAATTGTATATACAATGTATCTAAGCCCACCTCTTCATGGTGCTAGAATTGTTGCTAATATCCTTTCTGATGATGAATTGATAAAACAATGGAAAAATGAGTTAAAATTTGTAATTCAAAGACTAAAAGACATGAGGATAAGACTTGTTGAAGAATTAACAGCTTTAAATACCCCTGGCGACTGGAGTTATATTGTGAATGGAATAGGTATGTTTAGTAATCTTCAAATAACCCCTGAACAATGTTCTAGTCTCTCAGATAAATATCATTGTTATGTTTTAAATACAGGAAGAATATCTATATGTGGGATTAATACAAAAAACATTAAATACGTGGCTAAATCAATAAAAGCAGTTGTTGAACCACAAAAAGAAGATATTTTAATGGGATTATCTTAGAAATAAAATATAACTTATGAATATTTAAATATATCTAGACTGTAATTCAATGATTTCTGATAATTATTTTACTAGTATTTTAGCAGCAATTATTATATGAATTATTGCTTTGAGTGTTTAGCATATGAGCTCTAGAATTAAACTCAATCTCGGTTTCTATTCTTTTTTTTACTGCCTCTCTTGCCATATTCATAAAAGCTAAATCCACTTGATACCCAGTTTTAGCACTAGTTTCTATGTATTCTACCTTTAAAGTTTTAGCCTTTTCTTCTCCCTGCTCTTTACTCACAATCTCAGGTAAATCACTTTTATTTCCAATCAAAATCTTAACTGCTCTATCATTTTTATATTTATTTGCCTCTTCAACCCAATAGTCAATATCCTCAAATGACTGTGCATTGCTTTTATCAAAAACAATCAGAATTGCATCTGATCCTGAAACATACCCTCTAAATAAAGTTTTAAACCTTTCTTGTCCTACTGTATCCCACTATATGTTCCTTACAATCTGCAATTTCACTAAATAATCGTCTATATGCACTGTGATAATATTCCAGTCTATGCCATGAGTTGTAGTAAAATAATTTAGGAAAATCTTATCTGTAAACCTTACAATTAAACTGGTCTTACCAACTCCAGCATCACCTATCGTGATAAATTTAAATTTAAATCTACTAAATAAAACTCACCTTTTATCTTCCATACTTATTATAAACAAATATTTTATTCTATTTATATATTAACAAAGGTTAAACTATATAATTGTTTGCTTTTGTTGAAAAGCTTTTATAACTTCATTGCTTTGTTTAAGCATTTCTTTTAGTTCTTCAATCTGCCCTTTCATCATATTTTCCCTTTGTTCCTGTTCACGTTTATATTCTTCAAATTCTTTTCTTATACTCTCTGCATTTTTGGATTTGACAGGCTTTTTATCTTCATGGTTTTTATTTGGTGATTCATTTTGTTTAGAGTTTTTAAAAAGTTTTGGTTTTTCCAATCTGTCCTTTTCAATCATCTTTTTGATGTCTTCTATTTGGGGGATTTTTGGAGGACTTTCTCTTAAAGATTGTATTGGCTGCTTGCTTGGGCTGAGGTTTGAAAAGCGTTTTTGTGGTGAAATAGCACTAGTTGAAGCACTTGAATTTATCCTAGGTAATAGTCTGTTGGGTGAGTTGCTAAGAGCAGGATTGTCAAGAAGATAATATGTGCTATAATTTATTTCTGGAGCACTTGTGCGTAATGCGCTGGTCCAATTTTTTGATGGGATCGGGTATGTATCCCTACTGGGAGTGAGTTGGTTTGAATACCTCAATAACGAATTCAAAATCGCTTCTTCCATTTATTAGTTAAATACTAAACTAACTGTAAGAGTTGTATTGGATGAGTTATATGAAAATCCAAGAATGATATTATTGTGGAATAGATAATGTAGGTAATGTATATAGTATATGTTAGGAAAAAGGGATGATACTTTTTTTGAATAGGAAAAATTAATTTAAGCTTTTGAGGTTAAATTAAATGTTTTGATTGTTTTATGGTTAGAAAGAAATAGTTTACTTTAAATTATTAGATGTTGGAAGCTATGGGAATTTTATTATTTTTTATTATTGATTTAGATATTAATGAAATAATAAACTGTTGTTTATAATTTAATATAAGTTTCATTATAGTAATTTAATTGTACATCTCTAGCATTAATAAATACTTTTTAGTTTTTTTATTAAAATTGTATTAGTATT
>MPUH01001254.1:0-20125 GCA_001970955.1 Stentor coeruleus
AATATTAAAAAGCAATGCACAGATGTTGTATTGGATAACAACATATAAAATTCAAGCTCGTTTTATTAATCCAGAATGAATTATTTTTATACTCATATATCATAAAATAATTTATATATTTCAATTTCTTAAACTCCAGGCTTAAAATTCATATCAAAAAATCTAAAAGTCAGCTACGAACATATTATTTTTTATCTAAAATTTCACTACTACTCTATATTTCACATTAAAATTTATCTTATTTACCTTCACTTTATCATATTAAAATTCTTTTTAATCTCATCCATTAATGTTACAGGAAAAGCATTCGCCTATCAATCTTCCCTATAACTTCATTGCACAATTAATAATAAACCTATTCCTAATTTTAATATGCGCATTTTAACTGCTTCAATAATCTTAGAGAACAATTTACCATCAATAAAATTATAAACATTATACAAAACTTAAACAATTTTCAAAGATATCAACACACATACAAAATTAATTAGTTGCAAATGTTCTAAGCAATGATAAAATTTTCCAGAATCTTGTATAAAAATATAAAAAAGAGCATTTAGGGGAAATTTTTTATGAAGGGGATAAAGAAAAAGTGGGATAAGAGATTAAGAAAATTTTAGTTTTTGTATGCGAATAGATGGTGGGAGATTTGTGGGAAATATAAGTAGATTTATAATTATTAATCAAAATGGTTTAGAATTTGTAATTAAACATCGCTTTAGGGAAAATAATATAGAAATAATAGTTGAAAGTTGCTTAAGAATATTATGAAATAGAAACGCTAGAAAAAATAAATTGTCATCTACACTAACTTCAAAATTATTTTACAAACATATACAATAATAATCTATAATCATTTCATCAAATTTAATCCTAAAGCTAATTTCGAAAAACTAAACAATATCCATAAAACCAAAATCCTTTCTTTATTCCTTCCATACCCTTAAAAATTCCTATACTGGCCATCTAATGCCTGAAAATGATAATTTTTACAAATGACTTCCTTACTCTAATACTAAATATAAAAATTGGCAGAAATCCAGGAAAAAATAAAAAAGTCCCTCGAAAAGTTCAAAATGCTTGCCCAAACCATGGAAAAAGAGCACCTCGACACTAAAACCCTCAACACTCTAATTCATAAACTTGAATCTCAATCATCTCCCCAACAAGTTCCCAAAATCATCCCGATCCCATACCAAAAAGGCCTTCACGAGATTTTCACTTTTTACGCTAAACAGCAAAAAATATCAAAACCTCATGAGACCTTCGACAATTTCAGCGACGATACTTCTCACTTATACATCGGGGAGTTTTTAGTCTTCTGCAAAGACTTCGGTATCTACACTCAAAACGGTCTATCCAAAACCGAGCTCATAGAAATCTTTAAAGTCAACACCGCTTGGAAGCAAAAAATGAATGAATACGAGTTTAACCTAGCCCTTCAACATATTGCAAACAAATTATTTAAAGGTAACTCCAAAGAAAGTTTCAACAAATTATGCGAGCTTCTCCACGCAGATGATATTTTATATATAAAAAAGAATTGTAAAGGTTTCTCTCTACCTTTTTGCCCAGAGAAAATCAACTTTAGAACACCTAATAAAAATATCAAAATTCCATCAGATAAAAATTTACCTAGGGTTTCAAAGTTAATATTACCAAGATATAGTTCGACAAAAGCATTTTCTAAACATAAAAAGAAATTTATGGTCCCTTGTGATGCAATTGTAGCTACAGTAAAGAAAAACTCATATTCGGCGAATTTACTTAAGAAAAGGAACCCGATGACGTTTACATGGCAGACTTTGTCATCTTTGAATACTGATCAGTTTCAGTATATTTCGTCTTTGAGTGAATTGGTTGTTGAAGCAAATGATTCAGATGAAGAAATCCTTTCAAAACATTATGGAAGGCTTTCGCCGACATTGAGTAATAATAGAAAGAATAAATAAGCAGGTTTTTTATTGGGTTTTTTAGCAGGAAAAGATAGGATGGTTGGGCTTTTTAGGAGGAAAATTGGCTTTTGGAAGAAGAGAAGGTTTTATGAAGGATTAGGAGATTATGAGTTGTGTGGTTTTTGAATTAGATGTAGGGAGTTTGGGTTTTATTAAAGGTTTATAGTTTTTGATTGAAATATGGGTAAAAAAGTTATCATTTTTAAAAAATTCGCAGTGGCTATGGTTGAAAATGGGCTTTTTAACATTAGATGTTTTTAAAAACCTTAGAAGATTATTTCACATCAAAGCCTATTAAAGGGTTTGTGTCTAAGCACAGTCTTAAGTCCTAAATATAAAACTTCTATAATATATTCTCACATCAGAATCCGACTTAATAAAAGCAAAATTTATACCAATAAAAGCATAATTATAAGCGATTCTAATCCAAAAATAGCATTTTATATACCAAAATCTTATCAGCCATACTAAAATATAGTAAAAATTCTAGTAATAATCTGAATATCGCTAACATTTTTTAAAAGAATAAAACTACTTAAACAATATTTAGCCATCATTCACAAGCATGCTTTTGTTATCAGTTTACAGACTCTTTCAATACCCTAACCCCTAAACTCTAAAACTTATAAAGAGCTTTTTGTATTTTTACCCTATTTCCCAACTTTTTAGCTTAAAAAATTATCACAAAATCCAAAATTTCCCAAACTCTACACCTTTATATAACAACAATTCGTTTATTATTGAAAGTATTTTCTCTTAATCAAAACTGTGGCTTCTGAAAACTAAAATCTAATCAAATCCTAAAAACCCTATTAAAAAACAACCATTATGTATCATCCTATCAAAAATATAATCGAAAAAGTATCTATAATTACCACAACGATACTATTTTTACAATAAGAAACAGAGTTTTTTTAATATAAAAGGTCATTAAAATAGATAAAAAAATTGATAAAAGCTTTTCCAAAAAACTATTAAAAAAAAAGTAGTTCAGATTAAAAGTTAAAAATCACGCATATATTGAAAATTTATACTATCAAAACTTGAGAAAACTTGAATATTATCAACTAATAATTATGATTTTTGTGTAAAAAAGTTTTGATTTTGATTGATTTATAAAATGTTTTTGCAAGCTAAATAAAATAACTATCTTCGAAATTTTCGCATTAAACTAAGAATTTGTGGTTTTGTATAGAAAATTTTGTGCGGAAGTTAGAGAGATTATGATAAAATAAAGGATTAAAAAGAGAATTAGAAGTTAAAGTTACTCAATTTTCATAATTTTTCATTTCTGTTTAAAAAAATGTTATTAGTATCGAAATACTAATAAAAATTATGAAATTTTAATAAGAGCATTTTGGTTTTTATTAGATTTTTTTGGCTTATCACCACGAATAATTGCTTAGAGAAATATATTCGTTTTTACACTTTATAATATATTGTTTATTTTATATTATTAAAACCATTCTTATAATAAACCCTTAACGTTACATTTAATAATAATATGAAAGGCTTAATCAAAAACCAAGTTTCAATATCAAGAGATATAAAGGTTGAAGAAATTGTTGATGCTTATGTTAGAAGTTCTGATAAAAAATTTAGATGCAGCCATTGCTCTAAGAATTTTTCATCAAAGCACTGCCTCAAAGAGCACGGATACACCCATACCAACGAAAGACCATATTCATGCAATTTTTGTCGTAAAATATTCAAGCACGCCAGCCAGCTTTCACTACATAAAAAAACTCACAAAGTTAAAGCTGACTTAGCATGGCCCAAGCTGACTGACTTGCTTAAAAATCAAATTGCAGTGCCTATTTTGCTGGATATAGTTCCTCAGGTTGTTAATTTGCCTCTGATTTCAAAACCCCAGGATTTTAGTTTACCTAAAATTAATATATTGTTCTAAGTTTCTAAATCTTTGAGTTAGAGTAGGACATAAGGTATGAATAAGATTTTATGAAATCAGACTTTTGTCAAATAGAGACGATATAGAAATTGAATGATTATTTCATATACTGATATTATAACTTTATTCTGTGTAATTATAAAATTCTTATAACAAAATATTCTAAGACCAACACTTGCATTGCCTTCTAGATTTTTCCTAAAGCTTTTTTTTATGTAATAAATCTATGGCTATGGTGAAAAAGTAAATCTAATCAGACTAAGTTAACTATGGAATTTTAGTTTTTCTAATATCTTTTCTAATATCTCTTTGATCTTATTTCTGTTTTAAGGTACATAAATTACAACTTTCCTATATCAATTTTCTTATTTTGGCCTACTGAAAACCTAATCTTATATTATCAAAAATATCATAAACTCTTTAATATTACAGGAACCAGTCTGAAAATTTTCAAAGCTTTCTGATCGAGTATTTATTTGGTTTTTTACTATAAAAGGAGTTTTTTATATATAAAAAACTTTTTCTTATGAAGTTTTTTCTAAGTTTTCTCAGTACTAATAGAATAAAATATAAGACGAAAGGATAAAAAAAATTATGTTTTTATGATTTTAGGTTGTTTTTAATGATTTGACCTGAAAGTATATACAATCCATAAAACTAGAGTAATTTATATAAACTACTTTTTATTGACATATATAATTATTAAAATCAGAAATTAAATATATGTTATTATGCAAAGCTTATTTGCCTGAAATATTTTACCATATTACCATTTAAACTTTAACCATTTTTTAAAAATCTAATATAAATAATAGGCATTTATACCATAAACTTAAAACTTAGCCACTTTGCCTTCATTTCTGTTACTAAAGCACAAATATTCATTTTCTGATATATCAGTGTTATCACTAAAATCGATTTCGCTAAGGTTTTTCCTGAACTCCCTACCATTTTTCCTAAAGAATTTTTCTAATAAAGTGTTTTTACAGTCTTTATGATAAGAGTAGTCCATTGATAGATCTAGTTTTTTAGGGCTTAAAGTTTTTTTGATATAATTTTTTATATCAACATAAGGTTCGAATAACATAATTTCCTCTATTTTCTCAGGAGCTTTTTGTACAGCTTCAACATATTCTACAAAGGTAAAAGCTGAGTCTTCAGTATTTTGTTTATTGTTTATGTCTGATGAGACTATAGAAAAATCCACACTTTGAGATTCTTTTTCTTGTTTAGTTGATAAGATTTTCCTTGTTCGCTTAGGGGATTTTATGTTTTCAAGGTTTTTTTTGGTTTTTGTTTTAAGACTTGGTTTGGGGTTTTCATTTTCATCTGTTTTGTAAGTATCATTAGAGGTTTGAATTAGGTTAAAAAGCACGTAGATTTCTATGAGTAATGACCTAATCAGTTCATTTTGACGGGTTATTGGAGTATCTTTACATGTTTTGTAGTAATAAAACGAGACTACAATTTTTTCTATATGAAAATTACCTTTATCAACATATTCATCTTTCAATAAAAAAGGTAGGTTTTTTATGGTTTTAACAGCAATCCCAGGATTCGATAAAAATTTATCCATAGTTTCAACGACTTGTGTGTTCTTCAATGGATGCTTTTTATCAATGATCCCTATAATGACAAGTAAAGCACTATAAAAACTTGCATCATTTACATTAGGATGTATATCATTAACAGCTCTTATATTGAATTTTGCTAATATTTTCTCTAAGTTTTTATCGCTATCATTAACTCTTCGTAAATTGCGACTTGAATAAAGCCCAGGATTATTTATATTATCTTGTATTGTATCTATTTTCTTAATAAAAGCAGGGATTTGTTTAGGTTTTTTAATTTCTTCTTTGGTTTTATGTTTAAAAGTACTTGACGTGTTTTCAAGGTCTTTTTTCTTATTAAAAGTGTCTGCTTGTGGCGTTTTTTCTGTTTTGAACGTGTTTTTAAGAGCCTTTCCTAGTAATTCAGAGGTTTTAGATGGAGTTGTTGCTAGGCCACAAGATGGGGTGAGGGTTTTATTTGCAGAAAATTCTAGGAAGGTATTTTTAGGCTCTTTACTATTAATCCTTATTGGAGATAATGGCTTTTGAATAGATTTTAGTGGCATCATAAGTCTTTCTAGGCTCATTGGTTTACCGAATTTACGTCTTATTTGAGCTTCAAGACTTCGGGTTGATCTAGATGTTACTATAGACTTATCTCGCTTCATTCCACTTTGGATAAGTTTTGTTCTTGAAGGTAACCTATCGGTTTTTATGTCTGAATTCTTCCTTATTTGAACGAGTTCTTCTTCCATTTTTAATAACTTAACGAAACAAATTCAAATATTCGAAAAATTCTTAGAAATTTTTATTTTTATTTTTAAGAAAATCAGTTTATTTGAAAGGATTTTATATAAATATTTCTCTTTTTGGGATATGCTGTTTCAATAGGAAATTTGATATTTTTACATAATAACCTTTATGAATATCCTATTTTTACTAACTTTTTATATTTATCCCTATAAATAGCATCCTTAATTTTCTACATTTCATCCAACTCATCCTAAAAAAAACCCCATCTCACAAAACCTTATACAAAAAATACCAATTTAAAAATCTAAACTTTAATAAAATCCATCCAAACCTCAGATTCTCCACATAATCCTTAAATAAAAGCCTTCTTTAAAAATCACTAACACTTATTAAACTAATATTAAACATAAACTATTAGCTTTTAACTTCCTCATCATCTTTTTTACCCTGCTTAATCATATGGTTTTTTTCATGTGCCGCAAGGTTACTTGATTGAGTAAATCTTTTCAAACATCCAGGATATGAGCATTGATAAGGTTTATCCCCAGTATGTGTTCTTAAATGTGTACGTAAATTAAAATCTAACGAAAACTTCTTAGAACAATATTGACATTCATAAGGTCTTTCTCCAGTATGAACCAATTGATGTCTTCTAAGTTTCGAATTGTCTAAAAATTTCTTCCCACACCCTTCATAAGTACATAAAAACTGCTTCTCTCCATGTGTACTTGCATGTTTTTTCAGCGACCCAGAATCATTAAACTCTTTACCACAATCTTCGATTTTGCATTTGTATACCTTTGGAGCCATTTTTTCTTCTTCCAACTGCATTTCTTCTTCAATTTCATCTAAAGCAACCCATTTTTGCAACCAAATTTCCCCACCATGGTCTAAAACATTACTATATAGAACCCATCTTTTTTCCCAATGCTTAGCCCTATTCATCAAATCCAACATAGACTCTTTAGGATTATCAATTATTGGTTTTATACTCCTTCTAGGCTCATTAGTCATATCTTTATCAGAAGATACTCCACCTAGTTTTTTATTCCCACCTTTAGGTGTTGAAGCTACATTGAGCTTGATTTTCAGGTCGCCCATTTTTATAATAGTATTTAGGTGGAAAGAAAAGAATTTTATTTGAGATGTTTTATAGGATAGAGAGTTGATATGGTTGTGAGTTTTTGAGATTTTGAGATTTTATCAAATTGATGTTTAGGCTATGAGAAAAAAATTATTATAGAAGTTATGGGTTTATTAGATGTGAAGTTTATGTCATGGTTTACAATTTATTCTTGAAAGACTGAGATTTGTAATCAAGGAGATTTTAGATGGTTTGATCATGAACTGCAGGATAATAATTAATATTATATAGTAAAAACAAATTTTTAAGCTGCTGAAACTATAAATTTAGCATATAGAACTCTTTGGCTAGATCATTACAAGTACTTAGCTCTGTTAAAATAATATAAATACGTATAACCCTGAGAATTTATCTGCAATTAAGTAATAATTTAATTAGTGAGATGATTATAAAAGACTTTTGCAACTTAATTGTAAGTAAATATAAAGATTTTTGAATGAAGTTTATATAAAAATTATATATGAAAACAAAAAATCCTTAGTTCTCGCGAGAAAAAATATTCAAGATAAACTATCATTATCCTACAAAAATAAATCAGATATTATAGTGAAAAATTGCTTATTACTATACAATTATCCAGTTTTGTAAAAGGGTTTTATAAACACCCCAAACACTTGCTGGCTTTGTAATAGAGCTTTATGTGTAAGTTCATTATTTTTTTTAATTTCCTCATAACAGAAGCTTAATTCCTTTTGTATACGCCTCATCTGTTTTTTAATTTTCTTAATTTTCTGCAAAGTTTTATCACTATTTTGATCATTTCCTTTCAAATACTCGCATTGATGTATATAAACCTGACCTATAACCCCTCTTTTCCAAAACATAATTTTTTCTATTTCTATAATCATTTCTGTAAGTTCTTGATAATTTGCTATATCATTATTAGTTTGAACTTTATCATATGTATCACACATAATAGATATTAACATATTAAGCATAATAAGTGGGTTTATAACAGTAGCTAAGAAGAAAATTGTCCATCCAAAAGCCCCATGATAGTCACTGCCAAAGTCTCCAAGATCAAGTTTATAAGAAATTGTTGTGTATTCAGCAAAAGTGTAAATTGGGTTATTAATAAAAAGAATAAACGCAAAAGCTAGGGTTGAATAAAAAAGTAGGACAAGAAAAATCTGCATATCTTTTATAACTTCAGATAGTAATCTTACCATATACCTAGTCCCTTCAAACATTCTAAAATATGAAATCCCTCTTGTCCATGAAAAAACAAATACAATCAAAAGCACGTATCTTTTATTAGAACCATATAAAAACATTATCCCATACAAAATAAAAAAACCTCCACGGAGCTGGTCGAGGATATTCCAAAGATCTTTCCAATACTCATATTTATCTGTGAGGATCTGTAAGATTTCATATAACATCATAAGCCCATTAGTTACAAAAAGACTATAAATAAATCTCAGGGAGTCAATAAAAAATATACAAAATACTGAAAGTTGCACAAGATAAAATATATACAAAAAACCTCGAATATAAATAAAAAATCTTATTTTTTCCCATTTGTCCCTAAGTAACACACTGACGATTTTTGCCCTGAAAATTTCGGGGTAACTAGACTCTAATAAGCTTTTCAAGAAATCAATACTAGATAAAGTCCCTATTTCTATATCTAAAGGACATAAGGATTTATTAAAAACCACAGATTGTCCATGTGTCGATATCTGTTCATTTGAAAGTATTTTCCTTACATCAATCATATGATTATCTGAATAATAAACATAAGGAAGCTTAGTCCCATATGAACAATAACTAGGTAAATGCAAGCTTTTATCTTTAGTAAAAATCATCTCATAAACTTTAGGTATAGAATTTACATCTAAAGCATTTAGTTTGGTTAAACATTTACCTAAAGGAACATAAGCATATGGGTTTTTATTACAAAACTCTTTCTTCATATATTTAAGACAAGTTTCGATACAGCATTTATAGCTTAAAAACACACTTATCGATAAAGGACATTCATTTTTTATTGTATATGAAAAAGGGACCCGGTTTTGAGTTTCTATAAGAGCTTTATGAAGTATATCATATTTGTTTTTATATGCAAGTATATGGAAAATACTTATAATATAAGGGGTAAAAATCCATTGATTATATGTGTCGAAATACTCTGTTCTGATGTTATCGTTGAATATTTCTTGGACATAACTCATGAATTTGTGTGCGGAACTTTTGTTTTTCCCTACAACTCTAAGATTTGTGGTTTTTAATGGGTTTTCTTCAACGAAAATTGTATTCCCCTGAGCTATTGCTATATTTTGATCATCATTAGCAAAAGTAACACATTGAGGACTATTGAGATCTTGTCTATAAGCAAGACTTAAATTATCTAATTGCCAGAAACTCATTTGCCAAGGGTCGATTGTCACTAAATATCTAAAATCAGTAGTTAAATACAATTTTTTTACTGGATGTTGTAAGTTTAGTGTATATACCAAAATCCCATCAAGGGTCCAAATATTAACCCTTAAATCCTCTGAACCTGTGATTAAAGTTTTTTCATCATCAGATACCAACATACACAAAACCGCCTTTGTATGTCCTTGAAAAGCTCTAATTTTTTCTATTTTACCCAAATTCCAATGAATTACTGTACTATCACGACTTGAACTTAGCATCCCATTGTTTATTAAAAAACATAATTCAGTCACTTCATCACCATGTCCTTTAATAACCACTTTTCTACTCATATCAACCAAATTAACCACAATAATCCTAAACATATCATCCCCAATAGCTAAATATTTCTCATCATTACTAAACCTCATACATTTGATTTTCTCATTAAATTCAGTCTCATATTTCTTATATGTGCATATATTCCATCTTATAATACTTGATTTTTCTGATCCGATTATGACAAATTTCCCAGTCTTACTTGCTAAAGCTAAGGTTAATGGGAATATCATATTTTTTGATACTTGTATTGTATTTGTTCTACAGTCCCAAAGCACAGCAAGACCATCTTCTCCACAGCTTAACATTTCATATGATTTCGGGATGAAAACTACAGCGCGTACAGGTTTTGTGTGTTTTCTATACCTTGCACTTTTTTCTAATAAAGGAGCTTCCCAGGTCATGAATTTATTTGTATCTTGTGAATAATAAAGTTTTTTATGATCTTTTGAAGGTTTAACCCATAAAACACTATATTTAAAAAGCTCAAGGAAATATGGAGTTCGTTCTACTTTTAGATCATACATAATAATAAGAGCATCATCACCTCCAGTTATAAGATATCTATCATCTTTTATAAAGCATAAAGAATTTATTGATGCTTTATGGAATTTGCTTATAAGTTTTGTGCTTAAAACAGAATCAATTGTCAAAACTACAGCTTTAGCTTTATTTAAAACAAAAGCTATAAATTTCTTGCTTTGGCTAAAAGTCAGTTTTTCTATAGGACAATTAAAAGAACATGATGATTGTAATTCAGATTCACTTTCTCCATGATAAAGTGAGATAATCCCATTAACAAAACCAAAACCTATAAGTGTACCATCTTCAGAAACATCAACACATAAAGCTTGACTTGAAAAATCTAAACTTCTAATCTCAATTTCTGTTTTCATATCTTTATATAGTATATTATTTTCTTTATAGCATTTAAAATTGTATATTTTAGCTTGATTTGTCAAATTTGTCACTATAATACAATCATTACTAAAGCCAATTTTCACATCTAGTTTATTAACACCTAAAGGTAAACTTGATAAAGTTATCAAAGATGGGTAGTCAATAATATACATAGACCATGCTTGGTTTGTAGCAACAACAAGTCGGTCTTCTAAAGCGAAATGTATAGTTTTTATAGAGCAGCTACAAAGTTCAATATCCAAAAGCATTTTCTTGTCAACTAAATCATAACTAGCAATATTCCCTTGTTTCCCTCCAAACACTATATTTTTCTCATTAAATGTTAGGTCAAAGCATAAAGGGATTATATCGATTTCAAGGACCTTTGGTAAATTCGCATCTATAAAACTACTAACCTGGTCCATAGCTTCAGATAACCCTTTAACGCTTTGATTTTTACAAGTTTCATTCATATCATCACCAACTACCCTTTTAAGTATATTTTCAAGGCCACGCATTTCTTCGTTATTTGGCCTATTTATTATATAAAATTTTGACTTAAAATTAATATTATTGATTTTTGTGTTTTTCTTGTAGGAGATACAAGGAACATTGAGAATAAAAATCTGAAGTTTTCTCGGCTAGGTTTGAGAATAATAATTGGAATTTCCCAGTATGGTTTGTTTGATAATATGAGTACTCTTGCTCGATGTTTTCTTGGATTTTATGTATTTTCATAACTATGTCACAGTGTAAAATATCAAGGTTGGCTAGATCAGTTTTGTACTTTTCATGCTTGTAAAGGTCAAGTTTGTCTTGTTTACGGGAGATGAGTTTATTTATGGTTAAAGACTTGATTTTATAGACTTGCAAGATGTTGATTGCGCTAAGAAGTCCTTTGATTTTTAGAAGTTCTTTACTTATTTCTAATGAAAAAGAGTCTAGGAAGGATTTATGTTTATCTTCAAGTTGGGTTAGTTCATATATCCATGGACAAAAATCCCCTTGTCTTAGGTTTTCTAGACTTAAAGACTGATCTTTGAAAAGCTGGAAACTTTTTTGAAGTAAACTTTCTAGGAATTCTAGAGATTGTTGAGTTTTTTGTAAGTCGTTGAACATGTCTCCGATTTCTTCGTCAAAGGATAAATGACGATTTCTAAAGACTAGGTCAAGTTTTGTCGACAATTCAGCAAGTTTTTTGTCGTAAAGTTGCTCTAAAGAAAGGTTGAAACTGGAATTTTTTAAGAGGTTTAAGTCTAGGAAGTCTTTTTCAGTAAGAAATTTAGAGAAAAGGTCGCATTTTTTTAATAGGAAGTGACTGGCTAAGTAGTTTAAGTAAAATTCTATGTGGCTCTGTCGGTGAGTTAAAGTTTCTAAGTTGTGGTAGTTTATTATCGATTTACTAGGCAAAGCTGGGATGTTAAAACCAGGGTAGAGTTTTATAAGCATATTGTGAAATTCTTCAAATTCTCGAAACCTTCTTTTGATTTTATACTCTTTATTATCTAAAATGCTTGTGATTTCATACACATAATAACTTTTATACCCGAACCATCCTTCATTTACAAGTTCAGGTTTTGCCACTTTACAGAATAGTTCTTCATTTCGTATTTGAGAAGGGAAAATTTTTGTATAGTACAATTCAGACAATTCACTATCTTTTATTGTATCAGCAGATAATTGTACATCTTCCCAAATAGACTTAGTAGTGCTAATTATATCATTTTCCATTATTAGAATAAAAATATAAGGTTAAATTAGGTATATTTTGAAGTAATAAATATATATTTAATTTATATAATAATTCTTGTTTTAGATTTGTAGACATGGAACTATTTTTAATATAAAACACCTTTTTTGTATTTTTATGATAAATCTGAGTTATTTATATATTTTCTTTAAATAAACATATTAGATGATACTCTTAAACTTACTGTAAATACAAAAATCCTACTTTAAATCCTCCAAATATGCAATATGATTTTTTTATATACTAATCTACCTTTTTTCTTCTATCTTTAATAATCCTTGACATAAATTTATTTCTAAATCATACAAAATACCATGACTAATAAAATATATTATAATATTCACATTTATAAACCTAAACAACAAGTTTTCTAATTCACACATCCAAAAAACCCGACTTCAATACCAAAACTTAAAAAACTCTTTAAACAAAACCCTAACCCAGAAATCTTCAATACAAAAAACTTAAAAAAAACTGAAAATTTTCTCATAAAAAACCCTATTTCATCTTATAAAATAATCATAACCTAACTAATAAACCTAAAATTTTAAACACATTCCTTTTACCATTTAATAATTCTCACTCTTATCATATATAACCACACTATGCAAATAAGTCTAAAAACTCACTTTGCAGATTAGAAAATATAGTCAAATTTTTTCCTTTACTACTCGACCTTTTCGAAATCTCATAAGGACTATTAATCGTATCATTAGTACTTGAAGGTCCTTGCCCAGCATCACTTTTCCTTTGACTAAACACAAAATTAGTATTTTTGCCGTTATGTTTAGCTGACCAAGCCCTTGAACTTATGTTTTTATCACAATTTTGCTTAGGGTTTTTAACTTTTACAGAATCAGCTCTAGCTTTATCCTTTTTTTTCCCATATCTTTCATCAAGTAATGAAAAATGTAAAGGTTGACTCATAGAAAACCCTTTATTTACAGGTGTTGAGTCCATAGAATGATAGTCTTTTACCCCAGGAGGTAATTCAAGACCAAGAGCTTTAGGTGGGGTTTTATGTCTTGAAGGAGGTCTAGGTTGTTTTCTTACAATTCTTATAGGTTTTCTGACTATTTTCGATGTTTCATCTAAGTCGAAAATATTTTCGCTTTGTCGACAAGGAGGACGGGAGTTTTTTGTATATGTTTTCCCATGATCTTCTATAGTAATTGGATGTTTTGAGTATAAATCTGATCTTAAAATTGCTCTTATTGGCTTGGATCTTGGAGAAATTCCTGGGTTTTTTGATGATAAAGTTGATGAGGGTTTTACTATTGATGGGCCTAGATTTGCATGTTGGGATGATGGTTTGATAAAAGGACTTTGTAATAATTACTGCTTTTTTTTGTCGTTTGGCTGGGATTGAAACTCTTCGTTGTGTGGAATTTTATTCTTCATAGTTGGGTTGGTGTGCAGCTTTTATATTAGGCATTAAGTTATGAATCAGTTTTAAAAAGTAGTTAGATTTGATATGTTAATGATAAGTGGATATAGAAAAGGGTTTAGGAAGTTATTTGGAATTATGATTTTTGAGAAGTTTTGATTATTTTGCGTTTTTGTTAGAATTTTTTTATGCCTGGGTGTTAGATTTTTATTTTTATAGATTTTTTGTGAATATGAGTGGCTTTGTTTTTAGATGATGTTTTTGTAGTGGGATTAGAGAGAGGTGGATATTAGAATAGGAATTTGCTTATTATGAATTAGATTTAAGATTTTAGATTTCTATTAGTTTTTTATTATAATAGTTTTTATTTGTGATTGTTATTTAGGAACTTAATGATTTTTGCTTTTCTAAGGAGGTTTTGATTTTAATGTTGTTGATATAAATTTTATATAACAAAGGATGCATATGTCCTTAAGCCTGAATATTTTCTTAAAAACTTTCTCTAATTCATTACATAAAATTCTAAAAATCATCAACAAATATTATCAGCAACTTCCTAAAACCCATCTCCAAAACTATCTTTTTTCCTAACACATAAAAAGCAACTACCCTTTAAAAAACTCATGATAATTTCATAAACAACATTCCTATCAATCTAATCTTTTCCTATCAAAAAAATCATAAAAAATAAAAATACTGACAACAATAATTATCCAACTCTAAAAAAAAATCATAAATTTATAAACATTCTAACAATTTTTCTCAGAAGTATTTTCCATTTTGAGGTTTCATTAAAGCATCTAAAAAGCATATCAAATATTAAAAGTTTATTAATTGGAGGTTATAAATGGGAACTTGCGCTTTTATGAACAATAAAACCACAAAATCAGTTTTTGAGCCCGTATCATTGAACAGGCCAAAAGAAAAAACTCCAATAACCCCAGGACTAAACATATGTTTTGAGCCAAAAAGGCCAAAGCTTAAAAAAAAAACCGAATATCCTAGAGAAGATTTCCAAGTTGAAGGTTTTTTCCCATCATTATCCGAAGAACCATTCGCTGAAAAGCTTTTAACATATAAAGGTAATAGTAAATCAAAAGAAAATTTCGCACATAGTAATATCAGTATATCATGTCGCAGAGGTCTAAAAGAAGGTTTTAATCAAGACAACTTTTTTTTAGTTTCCAAGACCCATTTATTAATCGCTGGGGTTTTTGATGGTCATGGTCCATACGGACATATTGTGACTTCTTTAGCTCGTAAGCTTCTTCCTCAATATCTGATCTCTGACTCAGAAATCTACAACAATCCTATACTTTCACTAGAAAATTCTTTTAGAAAAACTCAAGAAGAAATCGTTCAGAAATGCATAAAAACTGGAAACAACTGTTTTATTTCTGGCTGTTCAGCTGCAGTTATCCTTATAATAAACTCATCTTTATACACTGCTCATATAGGCAATTGTAGAGTTTATTTATCAAAAATCCTTCAAACTAATCTTATAACAGTACCTTTAACTAAAGATCATGATTTTCAAGACTCAAATGAAAACTTACGTATAAGAAATTTTTTAAGCGTTTCAATGCCTTTAGCCAAATCTCATCTAGAATCAAAAGTTTTTTTAGAAAAAACTCATAGAAAAAATATTAGTGTGTTAGAGAATTTAGATAAAGATTATAGTAGTTGTCCTTCGTCACTTATTGTGACAAGAGCTTTTGGTGACTTAAAAAATGTGGAATTTGGAGTTATTTCTGAACCGTTTGTTAGTGAAAATATACTTTTTGGTAATGAAGTTGCAGTTATTTTATGCACTGAAGGTACTTGGAAGTATGTTAAAACAACAGAGATATCGAAGATTATAAAAGATCATGAAATTGAAAATTCTGGTAATGTTTTGGCTAATCTAGCCTGGAGTAAGTGGATTGAACAGTGCTTGGATTTTGTTGAGGATATAACAAACATAGTTATCTCTTTATAATATTTAGTTGTAATTAGGTTTATTGTATAAAATAAAACGTATTTAACTGGATTTTTAATGGAGGATCTATTATAGTTGCTTTTGTTTTAGGATAGGGATGCTATTTATAGGTAAGAAAAAAATCAAAGATTTTTTTAGGAGATTAGGATGAAGTGAAAGATTTTAGAGGATTTTGTAAAAAGTTTAGGTTTAAGAAATTATTTTTTTTTATAAGAGAAAAGAGGGATCTGGAAGATGATTTTTTGATAAGAGGATGATTGATGAGCTTGAGATACTATTTTTGTTAGAGGTTTTAGGCATTTATAGGAAGGTGAAAAGTTGGATTAGAAGTGGGGGATGAGGAAAGAGGAAAAAGGGGAAAGGAAAAAGATGTTATAAGACAGATTATGATTTTTTTATATTTATATGAAGTAGGAGGTAGGAGGTAAAGAGTTTTTGTTATATAGTAGATTAGAAATAACAAGAAATTTAGAAAGTTTATATTCAGATAGTTTTTATGGATTTATAACTTTAAATGCTAAATTATGATGGAACAATAGTCTGTTTGTTGGAAGTATTTCTTATACTGTGTATTTCTATGTTGTGTTTTATAAGCATATTTTAAAAGATTTTCTGAACTATGCATATTTTTTTTATCGAAAAGCCATTAAGCCATTACCATATATAAGATAAATAATCATATGATTTTTATAAAAACCTATAGTAAATTGCATCTTTTAATATATCTAATTCAATATATAAACTTTTTACTTTCTTTATAAATACAAAAAATCTATCAATATATTTGATTCAATTTTTATATTCCACAACAACCATATTAATTTTCCTTATTTTACATCAATCTATGAACATTTTCTCACAATCTAAATTGCAATCATATAAAATCAGCACCCTCATCAAATTTTCTAATTTTTTCTTGCCAAAGCCTATTTGCAATACATCCAAAATCTTATTAAACTTCTATTTCAACACAATAAATTCGAGTATTTTCATATCCATTATAATTTTTTTCATCACCCTAAACATCGTTTAACCTTTTATTCCCACATTTTAACCGACATAAAGTAACCCTAAAGCAATCCTAAAAAAAAGCTAAAAAAAATAATTCTCAGCTATCTCAATCATAGCCTTCGTTAAATTTAACACAAAATTTCCTCTAAAATAAAAAAATCATAACCAATCCACAACAAAAAAAATCCACAAGCACATAAAACCTCAAAAAAAATCCATAAAAAGCCAAATCTAAGCATTCCAAATCGGACAACTTTCTTCTAAGCTTTTCCATAAAAGGCACTTTTTACATGGCGAGAAAGGTATAATAATACATATGGGGGCGAAAAAACGTTCAGAAGGTGGGAAAATGGCGACTGATGATTCTGCAGACCAACTATATCGAGCATATCGTCGTAACCTGACCGAAATGGGTCTTCAGATGCCTAAAAAACTGGAAGAAAAGTTCCTAGAAATCCGTGACGAAAAAAACCCAGGTTTCTTAACCGAAGTAGTTTTCTGGGAATACATGGGTCCAGATGCAATACGTGCTTTAGCTGATGCTCTAAGAGATACTTCCTATCCTCATCTAAGGACAATTCGTTGTTGGCGTGCTGGAGCTGAAGATGAAGGTACTAGAAGTTTAACTCAATATATGAGAATCTGTATTTCAATTGTAACTTTAGAACTTATGGAATGTGGAATCAGCTACTTAGGTTGTGATTTTCTTGGAAGACTTTTAAGTCCAGAAAACTCAAACCCTTTATTAGTCCTAAAATTAGACCATAATGATATAGGAAATCAAGGTGTTTATAATCTAGCTAAAGGTCTTTGTATGAATTCAGTACTCAAAACCTTAACCTTATCATATTGTAATTTTGATCATGAAGCTGCTAGAGCTATAATGCAAATACTTATATTTCAAGAAAGTGCATTACAAGATCTTGATTTACAAGGAAATAAACTTTCAAGTGAAGGATGTTGTAAAGTTTTTCATGGACTTAAAGTTAATCAAACATTAGGTAAACTTGTTTTAGCTGATAATGTTGTTACTAGTAATGATGTATTTGAAGATAAACTTATTGAAATGCTTACTGTTAATCAAGTACTTTGTGTTTTGGATTTAAGATTAAATTTTATTTTTGATGATACGGCAAAAGAATTGTTGGATAGGATGAAAAATGCTGCGACTGGGAGAATTAATTCGACGATATATGAAATTATTTTCCCGGAAGATAAGGTGGCTCAGGATACTGTGGAAGATTATCATAAGTTTTTGCAGATAAACAAGAAAAGTAAGAAGGGTAAGAAAAAAGCTAAGAAACCGAAAAAATAAATTATGTTTGAATAATATAGAGAGGTTATGATGAGATTGTACAGTTTTGTTATTTTTTTTTCATTTTTTAGCAGAATAAAATATGGATTTTATGTGGGAAATATTTTTTTATTTTAAATATTCTTTAGGGCTTGTAAGCTGTAGGTGAATCGAGATTGTGGCTTTTATATAATTTGGAAGGTGATATGTGGAATATTTTTAGATTAATAAGGTTAGTTGGAAGGTTGTGTATTCATATTTTTTAATTGTATTTAGAAATTGAGTATAAGGCTATTCGTATTTTTAATATTTTATTATTAGGATGCTTTTGGATACTAAAGAAATTCGCATATTAACTCATAATCGCCTAACCTAGCATTTTACAGCAACTTAAACCCAAACATAGAACCATCTCCATCAAACGACAAGCTGCCCAAACTCGGGAAAAAACTAGCGACCCTATCAATACACAAACTCATTTTCGGTAGCCTCTTACAACGTTCTGCAACCTCACCTAAAACCAGCTTATTAAACCCTTTCACTTTAAAAATCCTAAGTCTTTCAATCTGTTCAAACACTTTCATATCCCTTATCTTAAATATTTCCTCCATCTCTTCTGTATTACCCTTAATAGCATCTTCTAACTCCCCTATCATAACTTCAATCTTTGAACTCACAGGCCTAAAAAACCCTTCAACCTCACTCATCAATTCCTGTTTTCTCACTTGCAACAACCTTATCAAGCAATCAAATTTCTCATACAAACTCTCAACAATCTGTACTTCCTGACTACAAACTTTCTCTTTTTCCTTTAAAACTTTCTCTAAATCCATTTTCAACTCATCATTAGCTTCTTTTAACCTACAAAATGCCTTATCAAGTTTTTCCTCTATATAAATCAGAACATTTGTATCATCAATCGACATTAATCCATGTGTTCCATGTTTAGAAACACAATCAAGACATAAACTAAGTCCACAAAAAGAACAGAAAATCTTTTTATCTTGATCTAAACAAGGTCCTTCAATTTTAGGACTAGCTTGAAAAAGTAAAAGGTTTATAGTAGTAGAAGAAATTATAAGTCGACATTGAGGACATTTAGTCATTTTAGTAACACAAGCTTTACAAAATGTATGACCACAAGTAAGAACTAAAGGAGTATTTGTTTTTAGTGAGTATTTACAATAACATATTGTACATGTAGTCAAAGTGTCCATTTTTTGTATTTAATAATGAATATCCGTAAACGGAACAGTTCGTTATTAGAAAAATATACCCCAAAAGCATATGAAGAATATATGGTCCATAGAGTTGTTAAAGGTAGAGAAAATATTAATAAAGGCTTAAGAGGCTCAAGTTTAGATAAAAACGAATCTGATGATATGAAATTCCCTGTGTTTAGGGTAAATATAACAAGGAAAACTAGTTCTGATAAGAGGAACACATTCATGAAAACTCAGTCGTTTAAATACCATCAGGATACTGAAGCTAAAGAAAACTCTGCATATGAGTTTTCAAATGAAGAACATAATGACGTTAGGATTTTTAATGCAATTCACACTTTGCCTGTATCATATATAAACGAAAACCCATATTCAAAGATTATTATTAGTAGCAAACCACAAAGCTGTAAAAGTGGCAAATTGTATAAAGGCACAGTGTTTGGGTCATTAAGGAAACTTAACCGATCTCGACGTTTAGTTTAGTAAATGCTTATAATTAATCATATCAAAAATAAACAACTTGATAAAGCTTAGTGTTAAGATTCTAATGATTGAGTAAGGCAAATGTTCTTAG
>MPUH01001255.1:0-20109 GCA_001970955.1 Stentor coeruleus
TACATCAATATTCTCTATTACAAAGCATATAATAATTTGTCCTTTCCATCACACATAATTCCAACAAATTCCATAAACTCCCAAAAATTATCTCAAAAATTCTAAACTTCCTATAACCAATCTACAAAAGGTTTATATAACATAAAAACTCCCTCATATGCAAAATGCATAAATTCACAATAAAAACCCTGCTGATTCCTCCTAACCCAAACTGCAAAAAGCCCATAAAATCAATATCATCAAATAAAATGTCAAACTCCGACCCTCAACTGCTTCAAAGTTTTATCGGCCATCGTGGGGCAATAACAAGCATAGACATAAATACAAAAAGTATAGTTTCTTCAAGTGAAGATTCTTCTATCCAAGTCTGGCATTTAGATTCTTCATCAAGACCATTTCGATACATAGGTCACAAAGGTCCAGTTTACGATGTGTGTTTTAACCCATTAGGTGATACAATTCTAAGTGGTTCCAATGATGAATGTATAAAAGAATGGAAAATTTCAGTTGAAGGAAAGTCTACAACATGGCGGGCACATAATGGTAGTGTACGTAGTGTAGGTTATTCAACTGATGGTAGATTAATAATATCATCATCAGAAGACAAATCAATAAAATTATGGACATCATCTGATCATAGATTCCAATTATCATTTACAGGTCATACAAACTGTGTTAAAAGTGCTAAATTCAGTTCAGATACAAGAATGGTTTTATCAACAAGTGACGATAAAACATTGAAAGTTTGGGATGTTCCAGCACAGACCTGTGTCCAGCAATTTACAAGTGATTTTGTTTTGAATTCAGGAAGATTTCATCCTGATGGAACTTGTATAGCTGCAGGTACAGCTGATGGTAAAATTAAATTGTGGGATTTAAGATCACAAAGGATAGTTCAAGTTTATACTTCACATAATGATGAGGTTTTAAGTGTTGATTTTCATCCTGGAGGTGATTTTTTGTCATCTGGGTCTAAAGATTCAAGTGTTAAAATATGGGATTTAAGACAAGGACATTGTTTGTATACATTACTTGGACATCAACAAGGGGTTAGTTCTGTTAAATATAATGGAAATGGAGATTGTTTTGCTACAGGAAGTTTTGATTCTCAGGTTATGCTATGGAAAGGGAATACTTTAAACAAAACTTTAGCTACTGGGAAAAAAACTGTAATGAAAAATAAAGATGATAAAAGTAGTGGGCAAAAAGTATCAGAAGAACTCTCGGGGACACTTAGTAAACTTGTTGCTCAATTAGATATTGTCACTAAAGCTATGGTTATGCTTGATCAGAGGATGTCATGTTTTGAAGATCATATTTCGAGGATTACAGAGAGGATTATTGGCACGGAATAATGGATGTGAATAAGTTTTTGAGATAAAAATATTAGATTATGAGGTTTATTAGTTAGTTTTAGGGAGGTTTTAGGATTTTTTTTTTTGGGAATCATGGAGATTTTGTGTTAGAAAATTTGCAATTCGGGGATTTTATTAATATGATAAGATGCAAAAGCCAAAAGTATAACTGCGTACCAATAAAGATCTTTGAGTTTCCAAAAAATCCTCCTAGTACGGTAAAAGAACCTTCATTTTATTCACCCCTTTCTCCGAAATTTATGTCAATAATGAGACAAAATAGTATTAAACTACTTCGTCCACAGACATCGAAAAACCGACTTTTCAAGTCAAAAACTAACCAAAGCTTTTTAAACAGATCGAGTACTAATAATTTAACTGATTGCAGTTTTTTAGATTTAAAGTTAGACGATCAGAAAAATTATAAATCACAACCTTTGATTATAAAAAAGCACACACCACTTAAAATACCAGAAAGTATAAAAGAAAAAGATTTTGCTTTTTCGATTTCAATAGAAAGTTTTTACAAGCTACCTGAAAAACAAAAAAAAGTGAGTCAGGTAAAAAAAACATTAAAGTCTAAAAAAAACTTTACATGCAAAAAAGACCCAATGAAAGATTGGATTATATTAGATAAGTTTACTGAAGTTAATCATGATCACAGCATTAAAAATAATAAAACTATAGTTCAAGGCTCATTAATATCCCCAAAAGACCTTTTAATCAGTATCTCAAAGAAAAAAAATCTTTTTCAAGCTCATATCCCAATCCCATCCCCACAAATTTCCCAAATCGCAAGTGGCAAATCCAAAGACTAGCCCTTCATTTCTTTTCTAAATCTATTTCTAACTAAAAAAATTACTATAAAACAATAAACTTTCTAATCTTACAAATTTCTAATCCTTAAAATCTCCCTTTAATAGTTTTTCTGATCTTAATAATAGTCGGTAAATAAACCTCCTGTTCACTTATCCCTTTTTTCATCATCCCAATATGAAAATCCCTTGATTTTCTTTGTGAACTGATTTTCATTTTCCCAATATTCAAGCTTTTATGTAGAGTTTTCGTAACTCTTTTGTTAATTTTAGCATTATTTTGCATAACAACTTCAGCTGGGGTTTGATTTTGGCCTGGAGAATAAAGATTAAGTCTAAGTTTTGTAAAATTAGTTCTGGTTTTTCTTAGAGGAGATGGGGTTTTACTTAACATTTTTGGCATATAAAAAGGAATGTTTGGGAGTTCTGAACTGAGGATTATGTCTGGGTAGTCTGTTGGGATAAAAGTTGAGTATTTTAATAGGGAATTCAGTTTTGGACTTTTTGTAGGAGATTCAAAACTTGAGGAGGGCTTGGTGCTTTGAAGGAAGATTGAGAGTTGAAGAGATTTCTTTTTTTCTGAACGTTTAGGTTCGTATTTTTTGCATTTTAGACCCTGGACTTCTAGCATTTGCTTATTTTAAATGGTGATTTTGCATGTTGGTTTTAGTTTTTGAATAGGAGGATTGAGCATGTTGGCTTTTTGTTGGTTAAGGGTTTACTTTTTGGAGGAGGCTATTTCGCGGTGGATTTTAGTTAAGGGTTTAGATTTTGTCTGGAATTATGATTGGTTATGTAAAAGGTTTTTCAAAAGATAAAATAAGATTTTATTGGATGGATAAGATGGTAAAAGTTTATAAGATATTTATTGTGATGGGGTGTTTGAAAATATAGAAGAATCTTAGTTTAAGATAAAGAGTTTTATGAATATTTTATGAACTTGGCTATTTTTTTTTAGATAATTTTTTATTGTGTAGATACTGGGTTTTATTAATATCAGGATAAGGGAATTTATATAGAGTTTTCAATTTCTTTCACATAATAATGAGGAACTTTTATATACGGGCTTCAGGAAGAAAATAAGAAATATTTAAATTTTTGGATTAAAAAAGAAAGTTTTTTAGTTGGTTTTCATGAAATTAATACTGATTTTTATTATATTTTAACTATAAGTTTATATATCGAAGTAAATTTTAAATAACCCTTCAAACATTTTTAGCTGTTTTATTCAGAGTGCCATTAAATTAACTATTCCGTAATTTTCTTATAACATATTTATAATTTTTATCAAATCAATTCAATTCTTTATCAATTTGCACATGAGATAGTTTACTATATAATAGTATATTAGTACCCGAACATTATTTTTCTATCATATCCTCACTATGCTTATTTTTGATTCACTCCACCATACATTTTGACCTTCTAAAACTTTGATATCTAGCATTTACATTATAGTTAATCAATACTATATATCTTCATATAAAACCATATATTAACTCCTAATCAAACCTATAAACCTTTCTAAAATATGCACTTTAACTCATCCAAAGACTATCTATTTCTCTAACACAAAATAAAATTATCATTATCCCTATCAAAACCAAAACCATTCACCAAAAAGCATTGGCACCTATAAAATTTCCAACAAGTTATTTTCCAGCTTTTCCTGCTTTTAAACTATATTCAAACACCATAACAAACTATTATCAACTTAGCACCTCCTCTTTAAATCCTGCTAAAAAAAATAATTTCTTATTAATCATCCAAAATCTTAAACCCATCCACAATAAAATCCTCAAAAATTCTACCAACCTTAACATTTTAAACCCAATGCATATAAAAAAACTATCTTTAATATAAAACTTTTATTTATATACAATCAACACTTATCATATTCCTATACAAATGATAAAATCTTATAATATAAATTAGAAAAATGAGTAGGTTTGGTATAGTGAGTAAGCATATTGTGCTAACCAACATAAACAATACACATCCTCGGTATCCATGTTCAGGGATAATTCTAATATCTGGTGAAATTATTGAAGATATCATCCTTCTAAACAAAGAAATACCTTTTGATGTCATTTCAAATCTTTACAAAGATTGGGAACTTGTTGACTACTCTGATTTATATGTATCTCCAGGTATAATAGACTTAAATGTTAGAAGAGAATATGAAGATTTTTGCCAATTAACCAAATCAGCTTTGAATGGAGGAGTTACTGTTATTGCGGTTGAAAAAGGATATTATAGTCCTTTAGATACATCTTCTAAATACTATTGTGATGTCGCGCATATTGCCATTGTTAATGATCAGACGAATTTTGAGATGATTGATAAAAATATATGCGCGTTAAAAGGGTATTTATTCCCTCCGAGTAAAGAAATTAGGTCAATTGCCCACTTGCAGAATGTTATGAAAGAAGCTTTTAATAGTGGCTTACCTTTTTTTATTGATGCAACTCTCCCTGATCCTAGGATGTTGTATATGGCTTCACCTTCAAGGCTGGTTTCGGTTGATGATAGGAAAGATAATGAATCGAGTAGCTCTGGGTTGTTTGCTGCTGCTTTTCCTGAGAATACTCGTGGGTCTTCGGAGTCTGAAGATAGTGAAGATGAACCAGTAGTACCCCAAAGAAGCATTTCACTAGAATGCCAAGAGCTAAAAAAACTCGGACGCCCTTCCGGCAACCTGTCCGATGAAGAATCTGAAAAGCATTCCAAACTTAAAGAGCCCAGCCATATGATAATCGAAGCAAAAGAATGTGACGAATGTTCTCCTCTAAAGAAAACCATACGTAAAAAAGTTCTAAGCTACGACATCTACAACGACTTAGACAACAGAATTAAAGCAAGCCAGCAGAACATCGAAGACCTTTGTCTAGCTGAAAGGTCAACATATTCATATTCAGGTCCAACTTCATTCGTTAGCATAGACACTCCAAACAAATTCGATAATCTTAGCATAATAACCCCTTCACATATAGAAAAATCCACAGAAAGTGACTCAAGCGAGCCTAACTCCGGATCTTCAACAACTACTCCTGCACGTAAAAGAGAATTATATAGACCAAGTCCTATAATAATAAAACCAGAATCCCGTCCAGATGCTTCAAGAGATTATAAATACCATCTAGCTAACCTTCCTGAACACTGGGAAATCTCAGGAGTTGAAAGAGTTCTAGAAAGCTTAATCACAGATAGTAAAATCCATTTCCAAAACATCTCATCAGCAGGAGCTTTAAATAGAGTACGTCAATTAAAAAAAACTTATAAGTCGATTACATGTGAAATCCCAGCTGTGCATTTGTTTTTCAATAGTCTTGAAGTAAAAATTGGAGATACTAAATTTAAAAACACCCCACCCATAAGAAACCAAGGAAATTTCAATCTTCTTTGGGATTTAATCAAGATGAAAGGTATTGATTCTATATCTTCACAACATGCTTATATTAACTCTCAAAGGAAAAATTGTGGGAATTTTCAACAAGCTTTAAATGGAATTGCTGATATGGGCTGTTCATTATCTGCTGTTTGGACTATGATTAATGTTCCGGTTAGCTCGATGGAACAATTGGAACACTATATAGTAAGGCTTGCTAAATGGTTTAGTTATCATCCAGCAATGATTTTGAATATTTGTAATAAACGTGGAAGTATAGAAAAAGGGAAATTTGCTGATTTGGTTGTTTGGAACCCGAAGGAAAAATTTGTTGTGACTAGTGATTATCCTTACTCAGAAACTTCACCTTTTAAAGATAAAGAGCTGTTTGGTAGCATAAAATATGTTTATTTGAGAGGGAAACTTGCTTCGAATAATGATGAAGCCTATTTTGGAAATGAGATATCCCCAGAACATTATAAATAATTAGGCCAATCTTATCTTTTAAATCTAATTTTAGTCTTTTTCTAGATGAAACAATTTTTTATATGTAAAAATTAGCCCATATCGTTTTAAATATGAAAATTCTTCATCATTTAAAAAAAAAATTCAGAACTTTCATCACAATTTTATTACCATTTTAGCAGTATTTAAACTAATTTCTCTTATAAATATCTGGTTTTTTGACCATAATGCATATTTAATATAGAAAATATCCACTTTTAATTGAGAAAAGCAGTTCNTAGCCCATATCGTTTTAAATATGAAAATTCCTCATCATTTAAATATTTTTTTCAGAACTTTCATCACAATTTTATTACCATTTTAGCAGTATTTAAACTAATTTCTCTTATAAATATCTAGTTTTTTGACCATAATGCATATTTAATATAGAAAATATCCACTTTTAATTGAGAAAAGCAGTTCACTTATAAAAAACTGCAAGGAATTATTTGATATTATCAATGACTATAAATTCTTATTATTTTTTTTTTTTTACAGGAATAATCAGCAAATATATATTAAAGTATTAACATGTGATAAAATTTTTTTTTTTGGTTTTATTTAGCTTATTTTCCTTACCTGCAAACATGATTTTAATTATAAAATCCTTACAAAAAAATCACCATCTCAATTGAATCCTTATAATAACTTAAAGCTGACAAATAAATAATTAGTATTCTTAATATAAAATCATAAGAAAATAGCATATAAAGCATTAAACTTTTAATAAATTTCAAGTAAATATACACATACAGATTTTTTTTCAAAATTAAAAAAATATTTTTGACATAAAAAATCATAATATTTTTTACTTTTCACGATTGTAAAAGTTTAAATTTCTCCAAAGTATAATAATTAGTTTTAAATTTTCTAAAAACAATTTATTGCGTTATGAGGATTTCCATTTACTTATATATATTGACTATGCCTACTAATAAAAAACTACAAAAACATTTTCTAGTAATTGGGCAATAATAAATTTACAAATTGTTTTTATTACTGGATACTTTAATTTTAAGTAGCATTTTATAACAAAAATATGCTTTATAAAAATTTTATTATTGAATGATACTTTATGTTAATATCAGAAAAGTGAGATAAAATATGAAATAGAAAATAATATATATCTAAACCAATCCATATGATTTAAACTAGAAAACAATTTTTTCAGTATAATTAGCACAATAATAATCATAAATTCCACAAACAACAAATCATATATTTATTTATCCTTTTATATCATAAGATTATTTCTTAACCATTATATACTTTTTTATAATCCAAAAAATATATAGAAATCCATATTTGGTATTAAATAAAAGCATATCAACATAAGTATCTACACCTTAAAAACCTTGTATTTCTCTAAAAACATATTATTAACAAAAAAACTTATATTTTTTTACTCACAAAGTAAAAATTTGTATTAATTAAAAATGATACACTAAAATCTTTACAATTACATAACTTAACTTGTTAAAACCTTAATAATACTAATACTTTCAAAACCTCATTTTTTAAAATTAGCGCATATAGTTTTTTATTATCACTTTTCACCTAAAATTATATAATTATAAACATTCTCTAAGCTTTTTAATATTTTTCACAATAAAATTTTAGAATCTTTCTTAAGATTGTTAAGTTTTTTAATATGCTCAGTTTAACGCAATAATCAATTTATCATTAATATTTTCTTAGGCTTTACATTTTGTATCTGGTAATTATTCATATATTTTACTTCAAAAAATGTTAGAATTGTTGATAGGTTAATAATAAATAGATTTTATATATTTGGATGTAAAAAATAGGATATTATAGATAGGAAAATTTCTTATAAGATCTAATTATACTTATATACTTTTTAAGCTTTTAAAGACTATATTAAAAAAACAAATATAATAGTCTGAATATTTAAAGAAGTTAATATTAAAATAAGAAACTGAGTTTCAAGTAAATAGGCTTTTGATAGCTTATAAATATTAAAATCTTTTTCAAATAATTTTTTTTGTAGTCTCTTTTACTATATAATAACTATTATTAAGTCTTTTCTTTGTCAAATGTATTTGTTAGCACCTTGTTTCAGATATATTTTTTAACACTCATGGTTTTTTTATTACATCAGAAAAAAAATCAGGATTTATCACTACTTTTCTCATACCATGCTTTTCTTACAAGCATAAGCTGAATATCTAGCTTTACTAATCCTTATATGTCCCAATGTCTAAACCCTATCTTTTTTATTTGAAAGCAAACCTATAAACTAAAGAACTTTAAACTTGAATATATTCAACAAATTTATACCTAAAAATCACTAATTTACTCAAACTTTTTATCAGAAATCTCAAGAACCTATCAAATCCAAACTTAACCCAAAAACCCAAGCTTTCCAATCCTTCAAACCCAAAACCAAACCAAACCCAATCCAAACCGAATGGATCTCTCAGAAACCCTCAAACGAACCTGAACTCCAACCAAACTCAAAACCAGCCAAACAACTATCTTTTCCCTAAAGCGAATCATCCAAGTCAACAACCTTCAAACAAAACCATCTTTCAACCACTATTTATAATAAAAATGTCAAGAAACGAGTTTGGACAAGGTTCTCATCTAACAAATCTAAGCCCATCTGAGAAATCCAAAGTAATCTTTATCTAGTTCATTGAAGTGCTAAACACCTTTGATTCTCAAAAAATTAATCTAAAAGATCTTCACAACATCATGTCCATAGGGGAAATCCTAAAACCAAATCATGTCAGTTCTTCTGAAGATGACTATTGGAATAGTAAATGGGTCATTTCTCATTCAGTTGGTAAGCTTTACACAGTTTCTGGTCGACAATTATCTCGCTGGGGCTGTGCTGCTGCTTCAATAGACGATAAAATTTATCTATTTGGAGGCAGAGGTTCAGATTCTCGACCTAGAAATTCATTTCATATTCTAGATTTGGCAGCAAATCACTTTAGCATTTTTAAAACGAATAATACACCCAAAGGTCGTGAAGGGCATTCTATGACAGCTTACAAAAATTTACTTGTCATTTATGGGGGCTGTGAAAGTGGAGGGGATGAAAATGACCCTTTTGAAGACATTTGGATTGTTGATATTGAAACTAAAACTTGGAAAAAACCTAATACAACTGGGAAAAAACCTGAAGCACGTGAAGGACATGCTGCTGGGGTTATAAGGAATTTTATGGTTATATATGGTGGAAGTGGGATTAAGGCTTTACTTTCAAATATGTATTCATTTAATCTTACAACATTTGAGTGGAAAGAACTAGAACAACACGGAGCGCAAATGGGTGTTAGGGAAAGTATGAGTTCTGTAGTTGTTAATGATTATATGTATATATTTGGGGGAAATATTAGTGATCACTCTTCAGAAAACGATGAATACACTGATGATTTTTTCATAGTCACTTTTAAAAACTATACAGCAATGTGTAAAAAAATCCTCACCAATAGCCCTTCTCCTCCTAAACGTCTATCTCACTCTTTAAGCAACTTAAAAAACAGATACCTTATTTTATTTGGAGGTGAAAGCTTTGGTAAAGCTTTAAATGATATTTGGGTATATACAATTGAAAAAAATATATGGCATGAGATCAAACCACAAAACCAAATCCCAGGACGAATGGCTCATGTATGTTTTTGTTATAAAGATTCATTAATAGTTTATGGAGGAATGACAAAAGATCAATCTGGTTTTGGTAAAGCTTTAAATGATATTTGGGTATATACAATTGAAAAAAATATATGGCATGAGATCAAACCACAAAACCAAATCCCAGGACGAATGGCCCATGTATGTTTTTGTTATAAAGATTCATTAATAGTTTATGGAGGAATGACAAAAGATCAATCTGTTCGTAGTGATTTAGCAATATTGAAATTTGGTAAATGTGAGATTAACATAAGTAATGGAAGCGGGGTAAACCCTAAACGTAAATTTACAAAAATTTTAAATGTTACAACTAGAACTGTACCTTTAATAGCTCATCAAGATCATGAAACGGCTATAAGTTCATGTGAACAATGTGGTCATTCATTATCATGTTGTAAATTCTTAAGTCGTTATTCTATGATTTCATACCCAATTTTAAATTATTTCCCTAGAATACAAGTCTCATCTTATTCAATAGAACAAATGGCTAGTATGTTTCAAGACCCATTTGCCGCAATGTTTAGAATAAGTGAAGTTATGAACACACCAAATGTGTCTTTTAATATAATTGGAACAACTAATATGAAAGGGAATCAGGTTGTTAAAATCCTTCCATCTGAGATTCAAAAAGATCATGGGAATATTAAAAATTATGATAATAATGTTGAGAATTATCAGAAACATGTGAAAAACTCAGGAATTATTCAGGTGCCTATATTGGAAATATCGAGTAAAATAGAGTTTATGCCAGATCAAGTTGCTAAGTTTTGTTCAGGAGTTGCTAGTTTGTCTTTTCTTCCAGCTTTTTTTAAGCTTTCTGATACTGCGGTGGTTGTTTCAAGAAGTTCTACTTGTCTAACTGTAGCTTTGATGCACAAAAACGATTTTTATATTCCACTGTTTTTTGCTGTTTTTGATAATAATGGTGAACCTTTATACCCAAAGAAAGATCTTGTGCATGCCAATATGGTCAATGTATATTCTCGAAGCCATCTTCAATCTGCAGATATATTCCGCCATCCTCCTGGTACAAGTATTTTCTTATATACTAAAGATCTTGAAAGTATAGTTGGGGATATACTTTATCAGGGAAATAGTTTTTCTCATCTAGTCAGTAAAGCTAAAAATGTTCAGTTTATTGTTGCAGGGACTCTTATTAAAAAAGATAAACAAAATAAAGACGAATTTATTAATAGATCACTTTTATATAAAACAAATACAAATGCGTTTTTAGTACTTGTTTATGTTAAAAAAAAACTTGTCTATTGGGAGTTTAAAAAAAATGAAAAAGGCAAAAGGGCAAGAGAAGAATGTACGGTTGTTAAACTTGTAGAAGATGAGTTTATATGTAAAGTGACTGGGCAGTTATCTTGGAATTTAAAGACTTTTAATATTTTTGCAGACCTTTATTCGCCTATGAAAAAAAGACTTATAGAATAGTACTAGATAAGATTTATTATAATTATCATAATTACTATTAGGTGAAATTGGAGTTTAGATGTGAAAGTTGAATTTTATATGGAAAAAGTATAGAAGTTTGTAGATAGGGAGGATGGATGATGTTAGATTGAAATGAGGGATAAGGTTTTATAATGGAAAAGTGGATTGGGTATTTAGGAGATAGGTTAAAAGGTTAGGGAGATTAGATTATTTAGAGTATGATGTGAGGGTAAAAGAGTTTAGGGAAGGGTGATGGATGATGATTATGATATGGTCTAAGGATTTTGATGATTAATAGTGATTTTATGGTGATTTTTTAATTTTTAGTTACTTTTTTAGTTAAGGTAGTGAATGGAAGTTTTTATAAATTTCAATGGTTTTTGGTATTTTTATAATCATTGGAGTAAAAGCGAAAAGAACTGTATATAAGGATGCTGCAAAAATATAGTTAAGTTTTGATTATTTTAAGAGTTACTTTTAGTATTTGAAAATATGATTTAATATTGATATAATATATAGAGTTTTAATAGGTTATATACTTTCATTTATTTCTTAGTCATTTAGACTAGCAAAATTTCATTATTCCACTCACTATGAAACGAGTTGCTCATTCCCTTTAAATTATATTAAAACTTAATCTCTTATTTATTTATTTTTTAAGGTGGTATAATTGTTTTCTTTTANATTTATTTTTTAAGGTGGTATAATTGTTTTCTTTTATGCCTTTGCAAGCTTTTACATCAACTTCAATGTTAACTCCTTCTTGAATTTTATTTTTTCCCCACCATTTGCTTATTTTGAGAACTATAAATCCACCTTCACCAGCACATTGATATTTTCCTATACCAGCAATTTCTAAGTTTTTTTTCTTTTGGAATAACAGTCTATTACTTTGTTTGACAATCATATTTGTTATTAGAATATTTTTTGGATATTCTATGACTTTGACTGATTCTTCTCTTTTTTTTTGTATTCGTTTTAAAACCTTTTTTATAACTTCTTTGTCAGTATTTTGAAAAAGGATAAATGGAGCCATTTTTGTTGTCCTGTGCTCTCTTCAGATATTGTAATAGGTAATTATCTCATTTATTGAATTTTGAAGGGTAAAAGAATTCATTAAGAGCTGATTTTTAAAGTATTTGTTGAAACTTTCTACAGAGCCCTAAGATTCAGGATGATATATCCTTCCATGAGCATGATTAATCTTTAGGCGTAAGAGTAGTTTTTTAAATATCCCTTGAAATTCCTTACAATTATCAGTATGAATTGCTTTTGGTTTTCCCCATTCTTTAATAATTTCTTCCATGAAAGCTGCAGTTGATTCAGACTTTTTGTTTTCAAGGATTCTTGCAGTAGCATATCTGCTGAAATGATCTTTTACCGTCATTATAATAACAAATCCTTTTAGAGAATATCTGCATTTTACCATTACCAAATCTGCTTGGACAATTTCTAACCTTTCTTTAGTTTCAATATAGCCTGGAGAGTAAGTTAAAAAAGGAATTCTGGAAAATTTTCATCCCGCGCTAATTTTTTTTAACTTTATTTTCCTCAATTTTAGAACTGCGACTAGGAGTTTTAGTTATAATCTTTATTTGATCCTTTACCTTTACGAGTTATTTTGGAATTGGCTATAATTACGAAGTCTTTTCTCAATTTATAAACTTAATTAATTAAACTTAAAAAATAAGGTAGAGTAGCTTTGATTAAAGTACTAACCAAAGGCAATAACTTTTGGAAAATATTTACAATTTATAACTTAAAATTTAATATTTAGAGGTATTTTACCTACACTAGCCCACAACCTATACATTTTTTCAATCATACACAAAAATCCAAAACATAAACTCTATTACAAAAAAACCATACAATAAAAAAAAAGTCTCATCATAATTATTCACTAATCAACTAAAAACTATTATAATTCCTAACATCTAAACCCTAACACCCATTTTTCAATCTTTCACAAGCCTCATCTAACCAAAATCATCAATAAAATCTTCACTATTTCACAATCAACATAAATTCCATTTTTAATCTCTAACCTACAATTAATCATCATCCCCAGAAATAATCTCAAACTCTAGTTCATAGCTTTTTCCACATCTCCTATCTAAAGCTTACCATCCAATAACAATAATCATAGCCAATGCAGAAATCATCATAAAAATCTTAGCCAAAATCAACACGGGAGACTGTTCTAACGAATTTAGTAACACAAGATGATCAGAGTCTTGGCATTTTTTTAAAGGACTCATAGCCACTTTACTATTTTCCATATCAATAACTAAATAAACCTGTTCAAGTATCGGTGAGCCAATAATCCCATATTCTCCTCCAGATCTAATAATACTACAATATTGGTCAATATTGCATTTCCTAAGAAATCCTCTTAAAGTAATCTTAAAACCTTGTAAATCAATAGAAATATCCGGAAACGAAGCTGGTGGTCTAATAATTGAGTTCCCAAAAAACACATGACCTTCAATATCACATAAAGCTTGTTTACAAGAATCTCCATAAAACTCTTTCATAGCTTGAATAAGCTTAAGTATTATATCAAAAGGTAAGTATAAATAAGGTACAGCAGGGTTTAAACGTCCTTCAAGTTTTGTTATAATCTCTATATCTTTAAGGACAATACTAGTAATAATAACTGAATATCTATTATTATATACAACCGGATATATAGAAAAATCATCATGAGCATATGTTGAATCATACCCGCCAATATGCATTTTTCCTTTTTCATCTTTGAAACATAATCCAATAACAGCTCGAATACCTTGATTCTATATATTTATTACGCTTATAACAGTTTCTATAAGAGAAGTTCCATATAAAGCATCTAGATTTGAAGGACCTAAACCTATAATTCCACTAGTTTGAATATCGAAACTTTGCTTTAGAATCCTACCAAAAATCAGTTCTTTTAAAGTTGAAGTGCCAATTATTGCTGTTTCAAGGGAAAGGACACCTTCGATTGTGTTATTAAGTTCAGATTTGTAAGAAAACAAACATTCTTCTGATGAAGTTTGGATCATAGACCAGCAGAGTTCAGAGTTGGCTGTTATTGCTTGGAAAGAACTTGATGATGCTCCATTGTATGATGGACCTTTATTACTTGCAGCTGCATCAATGACCATTAAGAGGTTTGTGTCAAAGGAGATTTGGAGCTCTAAGGATTGTCCACCTAAGGTCTGTTTGAGGCAGTATTTGTGATCGTTACTAGTGATAAGCTCGAGATTCATGCTGTTGACTAGGAGAATTAGATGTATAAAAATCATTACATTTGTATGAAAATTTTAGATTTAAAGATGTTTACAAAGACTAAACATGGATTATAAGCTTTACTAAAAGGTAAACTAGTAACACTGTAAATGCAAATGATAATAAAAGATTAAATGGCTTCCAATAACACCGAACATCATATGAACTCTGGGCTTTGGAAACCATTCTTACTGATATATGGGCAATTGGTATCATAATCTGAAACAAAAATAACACAGAAAGTCCTACGAAATCAAGAATTACTCCCTATATAAACCTCACAATATCATATAAAACAAAACTGACTATTAATGGAATCCCTGATATGATAAGTTTTATCATTAAAAATTTTCTTTTAGAGATTTCTTCTGTACCATATAACATAGACTTCCAATTGTCTACTATAGAAATTGATATAAGAGAATATGATGAAATTACATCAAAAGCTGGAAATAAAAGGACTATTAAAGATATGGCATAGTCTATAAAATTCCTAGAATCCTTACCTCCTGTGTAATCTTTAAAGTTTAAAGTTACTTGGGTTTCTACTTTGTCTATGGCAAATGGAATTACTAGACCAAGAGCCCCATACCAAATAAAACTTACTATTGAAATCATTGTTACAATTTTCCAAAGGTTGTTTTTTTTGTCTTTAACATATTGGGTTACACTAGGCATTTGAAGTTGATAGAAAAGAGCAAAGAGGATTATTGGAAGGCCGATACCGGTATTAGAGAAATTGAAAGGTATAGGGTCTGGGTGTGATTCTGAACTTGAACTGATTGACTTACCTATTACTATAAGATGAGCACATGAAAAAACTACAACACAAATAATAACAAATCTCATTGTGCACATAATAATCTGATATACCCTTTGTTCCTTTATTCCTTTAATTGTAAGTGTTATAACAATACTCCCATAAACAAAAAGAAACACCCAGTAGCTAAAAATACACTCAGAAAAATACCCTTCTTTATAAATATTGCAAGTCGTCCCAGTAACCAAAGGTATATTAGCAGCTAAAGAACTAGCAAAAATAGAACAATAAGCAATAAGAACTCCTTCAAAAAGCAACGTCAAAACTAGCAAATAAACAATGCCGAATTTCTTACCAAATATAATCGACATGGCAATACTCGCATCAATTCTCTTATCATCATTAATTTTTGAAGGCTCATAAGAAGTTCCTTCAATTTGTGGAGATAAAAAGAAATCCCTTGCAAAAAGTTTAATCAAAAGACCCTCATCTTTCATACCTTGGATAATCATAGCTTTATGGATAACTTCAAGGAACATGAGACTTAAGTAGTTGTTTAAAAGGCATAATATTATAAGGTAGATAAAAGATAATAAATATCCTGTTTCACTAAAACCATAAGGGATACCAAGAAAACCTGCACCTATCATAACGTTGATTGAGTATACAAAACCAGAAAAAACACCCATGGTTTCATCTGCCATTTTATTGTTTATAAAAATACCAGATTTTGAAGGGGAAAAATGAGGAAAAGGTATTTGAAGATTAAGGGATTATGAATTTGTTTCGGAGAATTTTTATTTTGTTNGGTATTTGAAGATTAAGGGATTATGAATTTGTTTCGGAGAATTTTTATTTTGTTAAGGGAATTAGGTGGTTTTTTTTTGAATAGAGGATTTTATGTGAGAATTTTTTGTGCTAGGAAGGAATTTGGATATGATTTTGATATAATTTTATTGTGAAAAAAAATATTTTATATAGGAAAATGCAAATTATACTTTAAGATGATTGCTTTAAGTAAAATTCTTAAGTTGTTGGTGTATTTTTATGTTTTTTATATTTAAAACTAATAATTATATAAGGGAAAATACTTATAAAGTATTCAAGATAAACTGAATAGCAGTTTGTTTTTATTTTTACACTAAAATCTATCAAATTGTGCTTTACTGGCAATTAGCAGTATATTATTTTCAATATAAAACTAATTATCTCACACAAATAACCAGAATGCATTACTAAATAAAAAATATAACTGTAAGTATCATATCTTATAATCTAATATTCATATGCTATCATCCTAAAATCCTAAAATCCCATTAATCTTCTGCCTTAACAAATACAAAAATAGTGTCAAAGCTCCAGCTGTAATCGCATAATTCAAAGGTCTCCAATAAAACCCTGCATCAAAACTTGTTTTATCCTTAACCTGTTCATTAACAATATTATGAGCAATAGGTACCACAGCATGAAATAACACCAAAGGTAATAACCCAACAATACCAAAAACCTCAGCCTAAATATCTCCTACAATATTATAAAAAACCGCAGCAAACATCAAAGGAACAACACCAAAAACAAATACCAAAACTTTAATAATTTTCTCAGATTTAATCTTATCACCATAAATCATATGCCCCCAATTATCAGCTAAAGATATAGTCTTAAAAGGAAAGCATGCAATAACATCAAAAGCAGGTTGTAAAATGACCCCATACATAACAAAATACCCCCACAAGTTTTTTTCATTTTGCCCACCTGTATAATCTCTAAAATTAAGTGAGACTTGTTCTTTAACATTAGAAATAGCATAAGGGACTATAATTCCTAAAGCTGAATATATGATGAAAATAATAAAAGTGACCATAAGGACGATTTTCCACATTTTTTGACTTCTTTTATGAACAATAGCGGCAATACTAGGTAATAATAATTGATACATTAATGAAAAGACTATTATCGGTACTGCAAGATGTGCTTTAGAAAAATCAGCTAATTGAGGTTCTGGTTTTGACCCTGGTTTCCCATCAATAGTTTTCCCTGTATAAATAAGTTCTATTGAACAATATATAATAAGACATATAATAAAATACCTTAATCCACACATAGAAACTTGGAATGTTTTTTGGTTTTTAATGCCGAGTAAGGATAAATATATGACGATAAAGCCAAAAAGTCCTAAAAAAATCCAGTAGTTTATAATACAAGAAGAATAAAAACCTTTTTCGTATATGTCGCAAGTTGATAAGAAGTATAATGGGATATTTGATGTAAATGATGCAGCGAATATTGAGGAATAAGCTACAAGTGACCCTTCAAAATACACAGTTAGGGCCGTTAAGTAAATTATACTGAATTTATACCCGAATATGCTTTGAAATACTATAGAAATATCATCAACTTTAGGGGCTGTATAAAGAAACGGTTGGTCTATTTTTTTTAATCTAGTTTTCATAATACATCCTTTATGGATGACTTCAAGAAAAATCATAGACAAGTAGAAACTTAGAGCTGAAAAAAATACCATAAAAGATAAAGAAAGAAGAAGTCCTGTTTGTTTGAATACATAAGGGAGGTTTAGAAACCCCCCACCTACAACTATATTCAAACTATAAACCAGTCCTACAAAAAGCCCAATCCCATCTTTCATTTTCTAAATTTAGCCCATAAAAAATAGTTTTTATACTATAAAACTTAAACCTAAGCTAATTTCTGATAAAGCAAATAGACGAATAAAACTGAAGATCCAAACGAAATTGCATAATTAAGACTTTTCGAATAAAAAATAGCATCAAAACTTGTTTTTTCCTTAATTTTCTCCCTAACAATATTATGGGCTATAGGTACCGCAGTATGAAACAATAACACAGGTACTAAACCAACAATCCCAAGAATACTAGCCTAAATATTTTTTACAATATTATAAAATACCGCAGCAAGTGATATTGGAATAACAGCAGCAGCAACAGTTAAACTTCTTATAACATGAACACTTTTTTCTCCATGACCATAAATCATATGTCCCCAATTATCAGCTAAAGATATAGTTTTAAAAGGAAAACATGATATAACATCAAGTGCAGGAAGTAATACAACAGAATACATAACAAAATAACCCCATATGTTTTTTTCAGCAAGTCCTCCAGTATAATCTCTGAAATTTAATGAAATTTGTTCTTTTACATTACTAATAGCATATGGGATTATTGACCCTAATGATCCATAAAAAATAAATATAATAATTGTGACTAAGACTATGATTTTCCACATATTTTCTTCTCTTTTTCTAACAATTTCAGCAACACTAGGTAAAAGTAATTGATATAATAAAGAGAAAATTATTATAGGTAAAGCAACATGAGCTTGTGGAATGTTAATCAAAGGAGGATCAGGTTCATCTGCAGGTTTACCATCAATTGTAAGCCCAGAGCTTATAAGGTCTACACTACAAAAAATAATAAGACTCATGATGATGAATCTTATAGCGCACATGATTATTTGAAAGGTTTTTTGTTCTTTCATACCTCTTATTGACAAATATATAACTACAGTTGCGAATATAGCTAAATAAATCCAATAATTAAAAATACATTGGGAATAAAAACCTTGTTCGTAAATGTCGCATGCTGGAAGGTAGTAAAGTGGGACATTTGAGGCAAAAGAAGAGGCAAAAATAGAGGAATAAGCTAAAAGTGCCCCTTCAAAGTATATTGTTATGAAACATAGATAGATAAACCCGAATCTGTAACCGAAAATATTCCCGAAGACTATTGAAATATCATCAACTTCAGCATGATGATGATGAGGTTTATGATCTATTGAATTGTCTGGGATATGAGTTGAGATAAGTGATTCGGTTAAAGTCTTGTTAAAATCAGGTTTTAAAGCATTTTGATGCTTTAGGAGACACCCTTTGTGAATTACTTCGAGGAAAATCAAGCTGAGGTATGTACTGAGAATTGAAAAAAAAATCATGTAAAATGTTGAGAGAAGTGTACCTGATTGCTTGTAACCATAAGGGAGGTTGAGAAAACCTGCACCAACAACGATATTGAGACTGTATACTAAGCCTACGAATAAACCAATTCCGTCTTTCATTTATGACCTATAGAAAATATAAACAGATTATAAGAGTTATTTTGAAATAGGTATTTTTTTTGGTATAAAAAGTGCTTGAGGTTAATTTAGATCCTGATAAATCATTAAGGAATGAAGTAATTTTTTTTTGTGATTGAGTGATTGTTCTTTTATTATGATTTTGATAGATTTTATTAGTTGTGATATTATATTAGAAAATTGTAGTAAATTGCAACGAAATAAATATCAAAGGCGATAATTCTGATGAATAACCTGAAAAAAAAAAAGAACTGACCAGAAAAAAAAAGTTAAAAATATTTTATGATTACAAAGACATCAAGAGTTAGGCACTATTTTTACTTAGGTAGAGCTATATTACATCCTAAAAGATTTAAAAAAGCTCTTATCATACAATTATTTATACACATTATAATATAATTTATAAATCAATCTAATCTGTTCATACAACAACATCCATTTTCAACCCTATAGCACTTCAAAAAAAATTATTTTAAAATCTTCTACCACATAACTCTTTTTACTCTGCAAAATAATCCTTAACCATATTCCATGACAAATTCAAAAACCCTCTAATTTTCCCTTTCAAAATCTTCCCACCTAAAATTTCAAGCAAAATCCCAAGCAAATCCATCATTTCCTTTAAAAACCCCTTCAAAAGTCCATTTTACAACCCTAAAATCTTAAATCACTAACTATCTCAACCTTTTCCTCTCTACAATCTCAGGGGCAAAATGTATCACATATGTAGTTTTTTCACAACTATCACCTTTATCATCTCCATCATAAACCGCATAAACTCTTGAAGCAAAACCTGCAGCA
>MPUH01001256.1:0-20093 GCA_001970955.1 Stentor coeruleus
GGCTAATGATATTATTAACTGGGCTAATAGCTCTTTGCAAATTGTTACAGAAGCAGTAAAGCTAGAAGTTGACTTAGAATGTATTGAAAAAAAATTCGAAGAGGCTTGCACAAAATTAAAAGCTTAGAAGCAAAACTTAAAGCTGGTCAGAAAAAAATAAAAAATTAGCTGATGAATTTGAGTCTGCAAAAAATCTTCAGATCAAGAGAAAAAAATGTTAGAGGAGAAAACTCAAAGCCTAGTAAAGACTTATAAAATCTGCAAAAAAATTTAAGTTCTGCAGTTAAAGAAATGAAGAAAATAAAGATTCTATACTTTTAGAAAAGCCTAAAAGTATGATAAAATTAGAAAATTTGTCAAGCATGAATCAAGAACAAATAAAAAATTCATTGGCTCAAATGAATTTGCAAAACTTTCAAAGAGATTTCATAGAAAAGCAATATCTTATCTACAAAATAATCGGAGCGAAAATATCAGAGTAATCGCAGAAAAAACAAGTTTTTCTATAGAAATAATCATAAAACTTTCTGAAGAATCTTAAAGTATAAATACTAATAGCAACAAAGATTTTAAAGCATCAAGCAAATAATGAACATTATTTATGGAGCTAATCCTATGTATATGGCTTAGTTTACTAAGTGATCCACATTATAAAGAATGAGCTTTACTTTGCTACTACAAAATTATTGATGAAATGGAAGAACAAAGCTATACTGATAGAAAATCTTAGTTTTTGATCATTTCACCTAAAATAGTAGTTGCATTAAGTCACTTATATTAGAGAAATTTATTATTAAGGTAATAAATATGAGTGTTGGCTGAAAAGAAATGAAAGTGGACGATAAGCCTACTCAAATATAATTAATATAAGTATTTACATGATATATAAATGCTTGAAATTATATGAGTTTTAAATAAAGACACCTTTTTGAGCTTTGCTGTACAGGATGTAATGAAATTAGGAAAATTAAGAGTTATTTTGGATGCTTGATTTAAAAAAAATTGATTTAGTGCATAATCACTAATAGTTAAAGTAGTATTCTAATATATTCTAAATGCATTTTATGCATTATTATAAATTGAGTGTTAGTTCATATAATAAATTTTTAACTTATGAAATAAATGAATGCCATAAGTAAATCTTTAGCCACTATAAGCTATGCATCTTAAACTTCATTTATAAAAACTAAATCAAAATTCTTAACTTATACTGCAATATACAGTTAATTCCTTTGTCGTCAACGCCAACCAACTTATCCTAAACCTCAATTAAAAGTTTACTCTAAATTAACTATCTAAGGGTTTAACAGCAGTAAAAAATATGCAATTATAGCTGATTTTAAGCATAGGGTTTACATCCGAGGCATAAACTGATTCATTAAACTGTTCTTTCGAAATAATAAACCCAATTCTTCTCACAACTTCCTTAAATTCTTCCCAAGATAACTCAATAGACATTGCATCTCCCATATCAGCATAATGGTAAAGCAAAGGACCAAAATTTATCCAAGTTCCTCCAGGCACAAGAGCATTATATATAACTTCGATATATTCAATAATATTGTTTGCTGTGTCCATAAAAAAGCATGTTACAATGCAATCCCATGAGGCAACCTGCTTTGAATAAACCTCAACAAATTCTCCAGCAACCATAGACAAGTCACTGTCTGGGGGAAGCTCATCTGATGGGCAAATATCTGGGATAAGGATTTCTTTAAAGACTTCAGATGTGTTAAGGACATTAGTAAAATCGTGTATGAAGGGGTGAATAGGATATTGCTCAATATGATCAGCTTTATTTAGCATGAAGTCTGATGCAAGGAGCATAAAATAGGAAAATTCGTTTCCTTGAGACTTGAAGCCTAGTTTGGCTATTTCATAAGTTAGCCTTCCAAGCCCTGATCCAGGTGTCAAAACTGAAATCCTTGAATCATTCACACATGGATGAGGATAAAGCCTATTGAGTTCATCCAAAATTGGCTTATAGCACATATTTCTTTCTTCTTGTCCTTCTTTAGACCAATCTCTAACCAATTGTCTTAATGTACTTCTAACTTTAGATACATTTTTATAAGGGACATCTAGTGCTTCTATTTGTAATTTTCCATCTGGCATTTTTGTACATTTGAATAAGTCATTGTGTGGATGAACAATGTGGACTATGAAAAAGAAATTTTTATTTACACAATCAATAAGCTTTGATATTCTCTCGGTATATGGAACAGGAAGAAGATCTAAATGCTTTTCTTTTAAAGATCGGAAGTTTTTTTCCATTCTGGCAATATCTCGCAAAGAATCTACTTGGTAGTTGAAAAATGCAGCACATATGGACTTGAAATGTTTTTGCTCTTCATCAAGCTGCACATCTTCCATAATGATTATAGGCTTATAAAATGTGAGCTTTTTATGTTGATATCATGGAATATTGGATATTAGCTTGCTGTATGCATATGATTAAGGATTTAAGACATGATTTGCCTTGCATGCAAACTTTATGATATTTGCATACTTAATGATTGTATAATATATAGGCTTATGATATGCAATATAGTATATATAGAATAGTTTAAGATCATAAACTAGGGAAATAGTTAATATTTTTTAATTAATGTAAATTTCAATTGATAAATCCATTTTGAAGATATATCTGGTTTATCCTTTTCATCATATCCAGCTGTTTCTCTATATACTTGGCTTACTGATTTTAGAGATAACTTGGGTTTAAAGCCCTATCATCAAGCCACATCTTATAGAGAACAGATAGTAATTCCAGATTTTTAATTTTTAGAGCTTGACTACAGCTACCTCAAATAAATATTTGTGTTTTTTTCATTTGCCAGTACCTTTTCTTACGCCTATTTTTTTATATCTTAGTCTAGTTTTTCTTTTGATTTTAAAATTTCCTCTTTGTCAGATCACATATCTTTATACATTTTCTCAGAAAATCCTCTTTTTTTCATTATTTCAGAGTCAGTCTATTTTTAATTCTAAATTTTATGCAAGTAAGTTTGTATAAGGAATTCTTAAAAGGTCCTCACTTGAACTCAAAGTATTATCCAATGTACTATTAAATTAGCCAATGATGACTAGAAATATCATTCTCTAGCTTTTTAAGAAGATTTTATAGAAATACTTCAGATGATGATAAAAGGCATATTGGAATAATCTCATTGAGTATTTTTAATGAGGTTTGAAACTTAGAGCCAGAATTGAAGAATAAAATTTCTTCAAAATCTGATTTTCCCATATAAAATAATATCTTCCTGACTTACCCCAGTTATTAAAAATTTCCAAAAGGATTTTTGAACGTGAACCTGAAATCAAATGCTAATGAGCTAAGGATCCCATTTTAATTCCGTATTAGAAATTTATGTTTTCTGTTTAATTAGGCTATTAGATTTTTAAAGTCATTTTTTACGCGCTCCTAATTGACTTTGAATAATACCCTGTAAGCTATATTTTCAGGACATTTCAGCCAAGTAGAAGAGCTTCTAATAAACTGATATTAAATATTTTCATGATTGCATGACATCTTATTAGAATCCCACACACAAAAATTGCATACCAGAGCCTGCATCAATTTAAATAAAAATAAGAAATTCATAGAAGATTAAATTATAAAGCATTTTATATATATAAAATATTATTTTTAGGTAAGTGCAAGTTATATAACATGTAATGATATTGACATACACATTAAGTTATGTTTAATTTTGTTTTGGCTTAGTTTTGATAGTGTGTAATTTGAATAGTTTGCAATATAATATAATTGCTATAGTAAAAAAATGCAATTATAAATATATATTTATACTACAAACTTACACTAGTAGAAATAGTACTAAACGGCAAAAAGTTTGAAATATGTATAAGAGAAAAGAACAATAAAATTAAAAGAAAAGTAGATAGCATCATAAAAAATTTCATAGAAAACATTAATAATAAGAGAAAACATCTGAAAATTAATTAATACAGAGTCCACGACTGTGAACGATATATTTTCTATGTAACTAATAAATATATATTAAATTTGATTTAAGATGATGTACTATTACATGATTATAAATGAAAAGAGGTGTTGATACTACTGCTGAGCTCGCAGAGCTCAGGAAAATCCCAGCTAACAAGCGGTGCTTTGATTGTAGCCAAGCAGGGACCACTTATGCTATCCCAGAACTGGGGATTTTTTTGTGTTCTATTTGTGGAGGCATACATAGAGAATTTAATCATAGAGTCAAAGGACTTTCAACATGCAACTTTAGTGAGGCTGAAGTGAATAAATTGAAAAGCATGGGCAATGAAAAAGCAGCTTTTAGCTGGATGGGACGACATGATCCTCGGGTATTCCCTATTCCTGATTTAAAGGACGCGAATAAACTAAAAGACTTTCTTCGGCTTAAGTATTTAGACAAAAGGTTTTATGAGAATAAAGAAGTTCCAGTTCAGGTACAGCCTGAACCCCCTAAACCTGTAGAGAAAAGACTTGAGAAAGCTCAGACTTCGAACTTTATAAACCTTTTGGATGATGAGCCTGCTCCTGTCCACAAACAACATAAAGCATCTAGTGAGATTCCTCCTGGGATTAATCAAGGTGTACAGAATAGTGGGAATTATTTTGCCACGAACTTCCCACCACCAAATAATCCTGGAATGAATATGTTTCCACAACCAAGTGTACAGTTCCCTCCTACTAACCCTTTGCCACAGTATTCACAGCCAAATAACCCACAGTCTTACCCCCCAGCAAACATTCCCCAATCTTATCCTCCAGCAAACAATCCTCAAACTTACCCTTTAGCGAACAACCAGTCTTATCCACCAGGAAACAATCCCCAATCCTATCCACAAGGAAGCAATCCCCAACCCTATCCGCAAGGGAGCAATCCTCAATCATATCCACAAGGGAATAATCCTCAATCATATCCACAAGGGAATAATCCTCAATCTTATCCACAAGGAAGCAATCCTCAATCATATCCACAAGGAAACAATCCTCAATCATACCCACAAGGAAGCAATCCTCAATCATATCCGCAAGGGAATAATCCTCAATCATATCCACAAGGGAACAATCCTCAATCTTATCCGCAAGTAAATAATCTTCAATCATACCCACCAGGTAGCAATCCTCAATCATATCCTTCAGCGAACAATTCTCAATCATTCCCACCAGCAAATAATTCTCAATCTTACCCTCAAGCTAATAATCCTCAGAATTATCCTCCTGCAAATAATCCTCAATCTAGCAATCCTCAGAATTATTCTCCTGCTAATAATTCTCAACCTTATCCTCAGAATTATCCTCCTGCTAGTAATCCTCAATCTTATTCACAAGCTAGCAACCCTCAATCATTCTCAAACCCAACAAGCCAATTCCGATCAGCTAGTCCAACTCCTCAATATGCACCTTCTAATCCCCCTAATTTCTCAATATCAAACTCGACCCCTAATCTCTTCCCAGCTTCATCAAACCGATCAACTACCCCAAATCGCATTCCACAATACACTTCTTCAAATCCAAACCCTCAAAGCAACCCACAATCTTATGCTCCGAAACCTCAGAATCGACCAGTGTCCCCAATATCAAATACTTTAGGAAACTCAGGAGGTTTTCAGCCTTTTGTATCAGCACCTAGCTATTCCGCACCATCACCAAACTTCCCACCTAGCAACCCAAATTTCCCCCCAGCTCCAAGCAGTTACCCTCCAAACTACAATCCCCCTCAAGGCTATCCTCAATCAGCACCCAACCCACCTCCAGGACCTGCACCAGCTTATAGCCAATACCCTCCAAGTTATAATTATCCACAAGGACCAAGCCTTTCTCCACCTATAGTAAATCCTTCAAGCCAAGCATTCTTCTCTAAACCTATTGACCCATTTGAACAAATATTTGAAGAAGAAAGAGAGAAAAAACTCATTGCCAAACAGAAGCAAGTGCATATCACCCCAGCACAAAACCTTATGATACAGCAATATACTGTGCAAGCTCAGTTATATCAGAAAAATTATGGAGTGCAATATCCTTATACTTTTCAGCAGTGGGTTGCACTCAATAACCCCCCTGCGCCTCAGGAGAGTAGACATCATGGCAAAAACCCTTTTGACATGTTCGCATAATAGGAATTATATGATTTCAGTAGATTGCTTTAAGTTTTAATGATTAGTTAAAGGATGGAAGGGCTTGAAAATGATGATAAGATTTAACTTGGATTTAGGAGAAGTGAGTGCATTCTAAGATAAACTTAAGAATTAGTCTGGATCAGTATAGAGAGATAAATATGAATGGATTGAAGTGCCTATATAGTTGTAGATATCCAGTAATATTATGTAATAAATAATAAATTCTATTGAATCAATTTTGATATATTGCGCTTATCATAAAGTTTATAAACAACAATCATACTTTATATTTAAAATTATTCCAAATATCAATATCTAAAAATATTATAAAATTATCACACTATAATATATAACTAATAATGCTCATTATTTCCTAATAATCTTCCTTATATACTAAATCCATCTTCCCTACAATAGCATATTACTATACTAAACATGTATATTTATTTATATAGCATCTTTCATAAAACATAATAATCCTAAATCTTCTTATCCTGCACATCTTTTATACTAAAACTACATTCTAATTATTAGTAAATTCTTGCTCAACTTCTATCTCATTCCATTCAAAAGTTGCCAAGTCAACCTGAAACAGCACCCCAGCTGTAGAATAAATATATCCAATAGAGTCATAAACCAAACCTGGGCTCTCAAAAGTATATGTTGACGAATTATCAGGCAAATTAGACTTATTAACAAATGTTTCTCCATCAAACAAATAACACTCATTCAATGCATTCCCTTCATTATCCTCCCCTCCAAACACAAGCACCGTATCATCAGTAACCTGTAAACTCCCCATACTTTTCCCATTATGCGGATATGTTACAACTTTAGATGTCCATACTTTAGACTCAAAGTCCATAACTTGCACATAATTAGTCACATTTTCCACACCATCTTCATCAACTTCCTCTCCACCAATAGCATAAAGGCTATTTTTCAATATAAAACAGCATGGATACCTTGTAGAATGCATCATATTATTAAGTTTCCTCCATTCATGAGTATTTATAACATAGCAATATCCCAATACTTCAGGTCCTTCATCATCAAAACCAGCAACAGCATAAATAATTCCACTTTGTTCTACAAGTCTTAATCCTCTTAAAGGTGAAGGCAAAGCTGGGGCCTCCTTTTCTTCTTGAGTCAAAGTATCGTATATAAAGCATAAATTTGCCGCTTTAGATGTACTCGTCCCAACACCTCCAGCAAAAAAGACCTTCCCATCATTTAACACAAGAACTCCGCTATCACGAAATTGAATGTTTTTTAAATTATGGACTGAAGATTCTTGAGATATTATGTTAAAATCCCTTAGACTTTTATGTGAACATTCAGCCATATATACATAGATTCCTACTGCTCTAGGGTTGAAGCCTATTTTTTTTGTAAAAAACTCAGAAGTAGGTGGATGCAAACTATGCAAAGACTCATGGGCTATTGTTGAAGCTTTAATATCATAGGTTAAAAGTAGGTCAGGCTCAGCTAAAAAGAAGATTTTGGTTGCAGATTGAAAACCTGGAGATAAAACAACCATATTCGCTATATTGAAATCTCGAACATTATTAGCTATTGAGCCTGATATTGTGAAAACTTTTGTTGAAAAGTTGTTGTACTCAGCAAAACCTCCAAGGACTAATGTTTTACCTGAACAGTGCATTGCTACTGAGCCTATTGTTGCTATTGGATGATCAAAGTTTGCCTGGTCCCATTTTTTTCGAGCTATATCATATCTGTAGACAGTATTTCTTTTTACGAATTTACTTTCGTCTTGTACTGATGAAAAACCCCCACATACAAAAATCATATCGTCACGTAAATAGCAGGTTGGAAGGCATAGTTGCTTTGGGCAGTTTTCAAGGGATTCCCAATGGTCATCTTCGAGGTGGTAGCAGTAGAAGTCGCTGCCTTTGTAGTCATAGAATTCTTCGATATTGCTGTCATTGAGCTTGGTTTGGAGACCTCCAACTGAGAATACATATTTTGCTTTTTTGTAGTAGATCAAGGTGGTTGAAACACATGGTGTTGGCATATCTTCAGCTCTGAACCCTGAAAGCTTGTTTATATCAAATATCATTACATCTTTTGAAAGTTCATCTTCTACTTCATAACCTCCTGCAGCCATAAAAACGTGGTTTCCCAAGTAACAGATTGAGCAGGCCCTGCGAAATTTGAATGGCACTGACACTGGCAAAGTGAAAGCTGAGGAATGCTTAAGACTATAAAGATAGATTTTAGCTTGATTCGGTTCGACTTTGAATAGAAAATCTGTTTCAAGATATGGTTCTGCCTGAGATTGAGGAGGGGGAGCAACTGCAGGTTGAAGATTTTCAGCTGGAGGAGGAATATTTACTGTTTCTGATGCTCCTTTTTTACTTTTGGCTTTAATACAATTTCCCATTTTTGCGGGTGATTTTTATATTTGAGATACAAATTTGATAAGTCTATATGCACAAATGATATTGAAAAATAGTAAATTATACAAGATTTATTTAATGTTAGGAGTAGATTAAAACGTTTGCTATATATATTTTATAATACTAATCTGTTTGAATCTGGAAGATATATGGTGAAGATTACCTAATGCAAATTATAATAGTTGTATAAGAGTTTTTAATGCTAAGAGATTCTTTTTAATGAGTTTATAATAGGTGTTGTGTTTAAAGAGTACAAAAATAGTAAGAAACTATATGATTATATAGTTATTTTTGAAATCATGTTTGAAACACTTGAGATTCTTGCAACAAAATTTAAGTACAATAATAATTTGCGAGTAATGATAGAATTTTACACATATGCTACTATTATAAGATAATAATACTGAATATGCTTAAGTATTGCAAAATATAAAGGTAATAAATGAATAATTCCTATGCTAATATACTAATACTATTGATTATATTTAATCAGCAATAGCTTAGTTTTCTTAATAAATCCATTAAACTAAAGCCCTAAGTAAATCAATGCTTTTCTCATACATCTATTTCTCATAAATCAGTTTTATTCTTTCAACCTATAAATGAATGTAAAATATTCATAAAATACTTATAAATGTTGCATAAAAAAATAACAAACCTAAGAAAAAAGAGAGAAACAAATAATAAAGCAATATCAGCCAAAGACCTCAACCCAAAAGCAGATTTCATATTAAAAACTCAAGAAGACCATAAAAAAATAAAATTTACTTCTGGCAGGAGTTCGTTAACAACTCTAAAGTCTGAACAAACTATAAAAAAAAAGAAAATAATAATGCCACAGGCTTGCTTTGGAGCAAGAAAAAACTCTATAGAATGTGGGAAAATACTTGAAAGGGTTTTAAAAAAGAAAGAAAAATTTGAATCTATGAGAAACGCTATAGTCCGCAGAAGGTCTTTAGAAATGATAAGCTTATCTCCTATCAATAATGTTAAAGACACAAGTACGTTTGAAACTAGTCTAGAGATTATAATATAAGTTTTATAGCAAAATTGTATAATAAAATATAGAAAAGAAAATAATTAGAGAAAGATATTATAAAAAACTTTGGAGTGATTTTTTGCACATGATTCTTAGAAAACCGGCATATAAAACTTAAGAAATATGCAAGAACATAGCCTAGTTCACAATATGGAAACAATAATTAGCTATCCAGTTTATCATGATTTTATATATAAAATAATCAATACCTAAACGTAAATTTCAATCATATTACATGTATAATAAATGTCTTAACCTTAGAACCTCAATATTATATTCTAGCCGTAATCCTCTTCACGAAAACTTATTGATATTCTTTACTGAAAGCCCATATCTTAAACAACTATTATTTAGTCTCTAAATTTATATCATCGGTAGCAGACTGACGTTTAAAGTGGCTTTGATCATAAACTGCTCCAGGTGAGTACCCTAAATAGTCAGTTTCCTCCTCCTTAGTCGACTGATGTTTTTTCTCAGCACGGTTCCTCATATAAATTTTCTTCTGTTCTATAGAATCTGTAAATCCAAGAAACGGAATCTTAATGATTTCATTATAAATCAAAGTCCCAGCTACCAAAAACGCAAACCCTATAAGTTGAAGCCAAATAAATACTTCCCATCCAACAAGCATACTAAATCCCCATATCAAAAGTGTCCTGCTTGTGTCGATTGTAGACCTAGCTAAAGCTCCAGCTTTTTTTGTTGTTGTCACTCCGGTAAAGTTGAATAAAGATATACTGAGCATAAAGCCTATAAATAGTAAACCAATTTCCCAGCTTGCCCCAATTTGTCTAAAGGCTTCAATTGAGTTCTCGACATAGCCGCCATTGCATATGTCAGGATTGTAGCAAGGAATAAGGTTGAGAACTGGAAGCATTATCATATAATAACCAAGGCCTGACATCCCTTCAATGCCTACAGCTTGTAAAGGATGGACGACTATATTTTCTAAGAACAGTTGCTCAGTGGCGAAGACCCCTCCAGCGAAAAACTGAGCGACTATGATGATAATCACTCCTAAAACTGGAGATTTTGCTGAAGTTGCTCCATATAATACGCTAGCAAGACCTACTAATATAACCCCAATAAAAGCAAAGCTTACCCCTAAATACTGGTGCTTAAAAAGCTTGATTTTTAGAAAAACGACTGAATATAATGCTACAACAATCATAATAAAACCTCTCATCATCTGATATACTGAAGGCGCAGATAAAACTAGGCCGACAAACATAAGCGTCGATCCGCAAAAATCAAAAAAAGCAGGAATGAAAAAAACAAATATCCCCATTTTCGCAGTACAACTTTTCTTCTCTTGGGTTTTAGGTTTAAGAGGCTCCTGAACTGGAGCTAATTTAGTTACCTTCTTGTAAATGAAGTAATAAAAAATACAAAAAAACTCACCAAGAAACATTCCTGCTGTTTGGAAATAAGGATGGTTGAATAGCTCACCTCTAGAATGAGCCATGTCCATAGCTTTGCCAGCTATTGTGTTTGCTGTGCCAAATACGAGCATACCGAACATGAAAGTGTAGAGAATGCATCTGTTTTCTGACATCTTTGTAATATATACTCACCAAATAAGATGTGACTTATGATTATCAAGGCTTATAATTAGAATATATAATGCTTTGATAGATATTATTTCAGGAGTAAATGGGTTAATAGAAAATGATTTCATAAATAAGCTGTCAGACGATGATATACTCTCCATATTGCAAAAATTATCAATTAAGTGTGATATTTTTGCAAAATTTTTAAAAATTAATGCTAATTGCATGAAAATGATATGAATTCAAGATTTAGACACGCAATGATTTGTAAACAAGATTTTAAATGGGAATCTCAGATATCATAAAGTAAAATATATTAGATTTTATTATAAAATTTAAGGAGCTTTGCAGGACACGAAGTCTTTCAGTATAAACATATTATTTTAATCAAATTTATAATTTCTACTTACAATAAATTAAGATAAAAGTTATAACTCTACCGTACTATTTATCCCAAGCATAATTTACGCTTTTATTTGTATGATTTAGCACTCTTTTCTCACAAAAAAAAACAAAATTACATCCAGCATTAAAGATATCGTAGAGTAAACATAAAATAGTTTCAAGTAAAAATCATCAAAAATAATATCCGAAAAGAAAAGGTGTGATAATTAATATGGAAATTGGAACTCTTAAATCATTGAATCCTTCAAAATACTCTGATATCCACTTAACCTTATCTAAAATCACTCTTGGCCGAAACCCAAAATGCGATATAACCTTATCTGATATTCGCTGTAGTGGCATTCATTGTTCTATTACGCCAAAACAAACAAATGACTGGGAATTTGTAATAGAAGACTATTCATCTAATGGAACATATCTCAATGGTGTACTTGTAATATTTATTTAGGTAGGTAAAAACCAACATAAAATAGCTACTTGGAATGATAAATTAGAAATCTTGAAAGAAGGTAAAAATATTGACTCAAGCTTGGCTATAGCTTTCATATTTTTAGAAACAGTTAAAAGAAAAAGCAATGATCCAGTTGCTGAGAAAATTGAGAAAATCCAGAAAGTTCAGGACAATTATGTAGAAGATGAAATCACATGCTCAATATGCTTTGAAATAATGAATAAGCCTTTAATTTTATGCCCTTGCCTACACTCTTTTTGCGAATCATGCTATTTGGATTGGAAAATAAAAAGCACAGAATGCCCACAATGCCGTGGTCCAGTCACTGAAGTTTCACAGAACAATATGATTCAAGGGATTATCGATATTTACCTCCAGCAATACCCAGACAAAAAGAAAGTTATAGAAAAATGTAAACAATGCGATAAAAAAATAAAAGACTTTCAATGCCCATCTAACCAAAAACACATCAATTGTAAAACTTGCAAAATTTTAATGCCAGATCGTAAAGATCCTCTCCAATATTGTAAAATCTGCCATGATTATTATTGTTGCCTCTATTTCTCTAATTGCCCTTCTGGTCTCAACACATTAAAAAATTATTGGTCTCAAGAACTGCATCCAAAGCCAGGTTGCCTTAAAAACAAATTCGAAGAGACAGTTTTAGAAGATTATTTAGCTAAAAATAAAACCACAGGAGCTGCCATATGTGACAATTTATATAAAGAAGGGAATTTTAATTATTCAATTGATACTGTTATATGTGAAGAGTGCATAGAAAATTTATATCAAGAGTTTATCTTTAAGTTTAGAGAAAGCATTCAAGATAAGCTCCCAGAATTTATAAAAAATAGAAATATGTGTGTTAAAGGCAGAGCTTGTAAACTTCAAGGGTCGATACTTCATTCACAGATTTATAATCATTTTTAATCAAATTCTTATCATCAACTTTATATATTCATGTTTTATATATAAAATATCATTAAAACACCAAAATATATAAAAAATCATACTCTAATGTTAAAATTGTATAAAGCTTAAATTTGTCATGCGAAATATTTGTCTAATTCAAAAGCATTATTATGATGAAAGAATATTTTTAATAAGATCATTGAGATCCAAGGAAATCAAATTAATTAATATGCATTGAAAATATTATCAATATACTGCATATGCTAGCTTTGATGATATTTAACTTTAGATACAGAAAAATGAAAGTTTATGAAAAATGCATAAATTAGCAATCACATTAGATTATCGGCTAAGACTTTAGTCATTGTTTAAGAAACTTGTTTTACTCGGTTATTGCTAGACTATGATAGATTTCAGGTTTAAGTCTGGAAATCATTCTGTTTAAATTTTTTTCAAATTAAAGTTCTTGGGGAAAACTACCGGCTAAGCTAATATTTTAAACTAGAGCCCCATGCTCGTTATAACAGCGAACTGCATATGAAGCAGTTGATTTACCACACAAATATCTTTTGATTCCAAAAAATCTGAAATATTTCGATGATTCCAATATAAATCTAATAAAACAATGAAACAATCTAACAGAAATACTTGTCCTTTTCTTCAATTTAAATATATAATTTTCATTTGGCTAGGACTTTTTTCTCATACTAAGTACTTTATAAAAGTATACTTAAAACATGGCAGACAGACTATCAAGGATATACGGAACAGAAGAAGACAAAGTAAACTGCCCGTTTTACTTTAAAATCGGTGCCTGTAGACATGGAGATAGGTGCACAAGGCTACATAATAAGCCTTTATGCTCGCAAACTATTTTAATGCCTCATATGTATGAAAACCCTGCAGTTGCCTTAGCAATGTTTGAAGGAACCAAAGTCCCAGAAAAAGCAATAAGAGAAGCTATTAGACATTTTGAAGACTTTTTCGAAGAAGTTTGGCTAGAATTATCAAACTATGGAGAGCTCCTAGAACTAAGTGTATGTGACAACATGGGCGATCATCTAATCGGTAATATTTATGCTAAGTTTGCAAGCGAAGAAGAAGCAGAACTTGCAGCTCGAAGCCTAAACGGACGCTATTATTCAGGACGGGTAATCACAACCGAGTTTTCCCCAGTGACTGATTTCAAAGAAGCTCGTTGTCGTCAATACGACGAAGGTAACTGTGATCGTGGGGGCTACTGTAATTTCATGCACCTTAAACATATCTCTCGCTCTTTCAAAAAAAGCTTACAACATCAAATGTATTACGAGCACCCAGAATACAAAAAAAAACGTGCAACAAGACTTAAAGATGAAGCTAAAGCTCGTAAAGCCTTAGAATACTCATCACCTCGTAAAGCATCTCCAGAATACAAAAGGCAGTCTAGTGCTGAAAGAAGAGCAATGATAGATAGTTGGAATCGTAAGGAAGGTCGATAATAAAGTACTTAAGATTTTAGATTAAAATGGCAGAAGTTTTTATATATAGACTGATTCTAGAATAATATCAAATAAAGGGAATATTTTATTAAGGGAATATTTTGTGCAGAATTGACTTTATTTATTGCTATGGCATTGATAATCTTTGGGAAAATGTGATTTCGACATGATTCTTTAGAAATTACAAAGAATATTCTAAGTTAGTATTAGTTATGGATAGGTATGACCGTAGCGAGAGAAATCCCCCAAAAACGGAGGGTTCATGGTCCTATTCATAGTTGATCCCATAACATTAAGATAGCTGCTCTCTAAAGATGATGGTATTTCTTTTAGTTGCTGAATAAATCCCATTAGTAGCTGTTCGATTTTTTGCTCTCGGTCCATACATTGAATTATCTGGGACATAAGAAGCTGGTTATAGTTTGACACATCTTTATAGGATTGTTCTAAGGTGTTAACTTTTTCATGAAGCATTTTCTGCTTTGATTGCATTATGATATACTTTTTTTCAAGGTTTGAGTTAGGACCGTTTTCTGCTATTAAATCGAAACTCTTACGATGAACTTCTATAAGTTTTTCAGGGTGTCCTCTGATGAAACTTGTATGGGTGTATATTTGAATATCTCCAGTGTCTCTCTCTTTATGGAAATCATACATGTTCAGCTGTCTAACGAAACTAGAAAAGTTTTTATGCTTGAAGTATAATGGAAGAACCTTGGTTGTGAATTGGTTTATGTTTAATATACCGAATGAGTACCCTGTTTCTGTCCATGATACTATATCAGAAAATGTAGGGTTATTTATCATTTCATAAGCTCTCAGAATAAACTTATTCGGTCTAGCAGGTCTGTCTTCAGGCTGTTTAATCATAATTATTATAGATTACATTATCGAATATCAAGGAGAGTTCTAGAAACGATTCTATCCATTTATACGTGATAGAATAATATATTATTTTGCCTAGTCTCACAGGAAATCACCCTTAAAATTACGATTTTGAGAGCATAATATCAGCAATTATAACTATCTTTTGTTCTTTTTGTCAGAAGAAAAAAATATAGCATTAAAAAAATAACGCAGTGAAATATTATTGATATTCAAGAATTTTGTGCCCAGACTAATAAAAATATATCACTTTGAATAGGAATTAAATAGCTTTTGATAATAGCCATGATCAATTGATAAAAATTAAGAGTATACTTAATATTTTTGATACACATAATGCAAACTACTAAATTGAAGCTTTTATGAATTTTTGTATATGTTTATATTTGATTGATGATTTTTTATAGTTATATTAATGTTTGAAATGGTTTTGCTACGCGCATGCTATGATAAAATTTATGAGAATTTTGCATTCCAGATTATTCTTTTTCATATTAAAATGGGAAATATTATTTCTGATTGTATGAAATAAAAGGGTTTTTATATGAAGATTAAGAATTGTCATAGGTTGGAGGGTAATTGATTTCTGTATGTAGAGAAAATTTAAGGTTACGAATGCATTCAATTAATTTGTGGATAATAAAATGAGTAAGCTAGCCTCAAACAATGCAGAAGTTGAAGTTTGAATATTCTAAAATTCAAATGTTTATTCATCCAGATACTTAGGCTGTAATAAAGATATGCAATATTATTTATATAATACTGCATAAAAATTAAATGTAAATAAGCTTTCATTATACTTAGTATAGTAAATAATATTTTATTTACTATAATTAAATAGAATTATGCAAAGGTTCTTCGTTTTGAAAGGAGAATAAAGTTTTAACTGAATTTTAACAACAAAAAATTACAAATCTCAATTGAGGTTAAGATTTATATTATTATAAAAACTATCAATTGAATTTTATTTACATTGAATAGTATATACTTTAGAAATTAAAATAGTTTGGAAACCCAGATTACAGCTACTAATATTGCAGCTATCACAATACTCCCATTTTTAAAAGCATATTGGAAAAATTGGACTGTTTGGAAATATAAAATGCATTTACCATCAGCTCCAGCATGGTCTTTTAAAGGAAAACCCAAGCAGCAACTCGAACCACAAGCCCCAGGTCCAGGGGCATACGAACCCAAAATTACTTCATATAGTAAATACGACTCTCCACCAAAGTGCAAAATCGGGACAAGCCAACGTGATAATTTTATTCAAAACGATATCCCAGGACCAGGATCCTATAACGAAAATGAAATAAGGCCTCATTCAATAGCCCCAATAATAGGTTCAGAAAGTCGATCTGGGCAATCTAAAAACCTTGAAAGTCCAGGTCCAGGGTCTTATAGCCTTGAGTCCAAGCCTCAAGGTCCTCAATTTTCTATGTTAGGCCGTAGTGATAGTCCTATAAAAAACGGCAATCCAGGGCCTGGACAATATGAGCCTAACAATTTAAGCATAAGCCGAGACAAGTCTCCAAGTTTCAAAATAGGTTCAGCTTCAAGGCCTGACATAATAAAAAATACTCAAGGTCCAGGGCCAGGATCATATGAAGCAACAAAACCGCAAATAGGACCAAAATGGGGTTTTGGCTCAGATGAACGAAGTCAATACTTTATCAACAATTCTCCAGGACCAGGGGCTTATAATATTCATTCAGAACAAAAATCTGGATTTACTATGGCTAAGAAGTTCTTAGAAAACTCAATTGATTATGTTCCAGGACCAGGAGCTTATGATCCATCATTAAGATCTAAATCTCCACAATGGTCTATGGGTAGAGAGCCTAAATCTCAAATGACTATATCAAATAATGTGCCTGGACCTGGAAGTTATAATATCGAAGATGTAAAACCTCACAGTTTAGCTCCTAAAATGGGGTCTTCCGAAAAATCACCACAAAGAACTCCTGAAAAAGCACCTGGACCTGGAGCTTATGAGATTCCTAATAGAGCTGTAGAAGGTCCTCAGTTTAGTATTAAAGGAAGGGATGAAAAATCAAATAAAGATAAACTCCCTGGCCCAGGACAATATAATCTGGATATAAAAGACCGTTCTCCAGCGTTTTCTATGGGAACATCAGCAAAAATCGACAAAGGGCGGATTTTAGAAAACCCAGGACCAGGAGCTTATGATGCTAAAGACAAAGATACAGGGCCGAAGTGGGGTTTTGGCTCAGAGACTAAAGAAAAAAGCCTTCGAGCTGAAAACCCTGGACCAGGAACTTATGAACTTTCTGGGACTTTATCAAAAACCGCATTTTCTATAGGAGGCAGGAATCTTGAAGCCCAGAAAGATATAAATCCAGGACCTGGGGCATATGCTCAAGACTTAAAAACAAACTCGCCAATGTGGTCTATGGGCAAACAGCCTCGGGCTGATATATCAAAAACATCAGATGCACCAGGTCCAGGGACTTATACAATAGAGCATATTCATCAGCATTTGCAAAGTCCAGTAATGGGAACTTCATCAAGATCTTTACTTAATGATTTAAATTCAAGCCCTGGCCCAGGAACATATGAAGTGCCGAATCGGGCTATTGAAGGTCCTCAGTTTACAATGAAAGGCAAAGAACAGAAAATTTCAAAAGATAAAATGCCAGGACCAGGACATTATAATCAAGATATAAGCATAAAAGATAAATCCCCGGCTTATTCTATAGGAACTTCACCAAAAATTGGAAATGGTAAGGTTTCTGAAAACCCTGGGCCTGGAAGTTATGATACTAGGGGTAAAGAGATAGGGCCAAAGTGGGGCTTTGGTTCACAGAAGCGTGGGGAAGAACTGAAAATTGCTGTTCCTGGACCGGGAGCTTATGAGTCGCCTGGATTTCTATCAAAAGGAGGTTTTTCATTGACAGGGAGGAAAAAAGATAAGAACCCTGAAAATTTCCCTGGCCCAGGGAGTTATGAAAGTAGTAGACCTAGGGCGAAATCCCCGTCATGGTCAATGGGAAAGCAATCTCGGTCAACAAAACTATTTGCTTTAAGCCCAGGTCCTGGAGCATATTCATTACAAAATCCGAATTCTCATATAATATCCCCTGTTATAGGAACATCACAAAGACAGTTTTTAAATAACACCCAAAAAACTCCTGGGCCTGGTGCTTATGATAGCAAATTCGCAGTTGGTGGCCCGAAATATACAATTAAAGGCCGAGAGGAAAAAAGGCATATAAGTACATCTCCTGGGCCAGGCCATTACAACCAGGAAGTCAATGATTTTAGCATAAAAGATAGATCTCCAGCTTACAAAATTGGATTATCAGCACGAAGCGATATGAAAAAAATTTATGAAAATCCAGGACCAGGACAATATGATACTAGAAGCAAAATTTCTGGGCCGAAATGGGGGTTTGGATCTGATGGAAAAAGTAAATATATAAAAAATGATATGCCTGGACCTGGAGCTTATGAGTCTTTAACACCAAAGTACAATAAAGGCTTTTCTATGACTTCAAGAAAACATGAAAAAAGCCTTGAAAACTATCCTGGCCCTGGTAGTTATGAAAATAGGAATAGAATATTGTCACCTTCATGGTCTATGGGAATACAAGCAAAATTAAAAGAACTTGAAGCATATAAAAATGGAGTTCCTGGACCTGGAGCTTATACAGAAAGTTATGTAAGGCCTCATTCGACTGCACCTATTATGGGAAGTGCAAAAAAAGGGATGAAAAATGAGACTGGAGAAACCCCAGGGCCTGGAGCTTATGATGTTAAGCCGAAAGCTATGGAAGGACCAAAGTTTACAATGCAGGGAAAGAATTTAAAGGAGCATATTGATAAAATCCCTGGGCCTGGACATTATGATCAGGATATTAATAATGTAAATGCAAAGGATAGATCTCCTGCATATAAGCTAGGCACAGCAGCGAGAATTGAAGAGAAAAAGCTTCTACAAAATCCTGGTCCAGGGCAATACGATACAAGAAGTAAAGACTTAGGTCCTCAATGGGGTTTTGGATCAGAATCTCGAAGTAAAGACTTTAAAGCTGAAAACCCTGGCCCAGGTGCTTATGAATTGCCAGGATCATTATCTAAAAATGGCTTTTCAATAGCAGGACGTAAACAAGACATAACGAAGGATAACTTCCCAGGTCCAGGTAGTTACGATATTCATGATCGCCCTAAATCTCCAACATGGACACTAAGTAAATCCCCAAATTCAAAAGCAATAAACTTATCTCAAAGTATTTCTCCAGGACCAGGAGCTTATGATCCAAAAGATAGTCAAAATGAAGGAGGTCCTGTATTCGGCACTTCAAATAGGTCACCCTTATCTAAAAGTCAAATTACGCCTGGACCTGGAGCTTATATTGTAGGGGATAAAGTTAGTAACAGTCCATCTTATACAATGAGTTCGAAAAATTTTACAAAAAATACTAGTAATAACCCTGGTCCTGGTCAATATGACCCAAAACTATATGAGAATAATCCAAAGTGGAGTGTAGGTAAAGGGAAAAAAGGGTTTGATTATGGTCTAAATAAGTCATCGTCGTTACCAGGCCCAGGATTGTATGATGTTAGAAAAGGGCCTTTAGGACCTCATTGGGGCTTTGGATCATCTACAAGAGAGCAGAATATTAAATCAGACTCCCCTGGACCAGGACAGTATGAACTCCCTTCAGTTATATCCAATCTCCCAGCTTATGCTACATCAAAGCTTTAATAGCTAATTATCTTTATTATAAAAGGCTCTTATCCCAATCATGTTTTTACCAAAATCTCTTACTTATTTACTCACAGCCTACCTAAGCACTTTTTTAATCA
>MPUH01001257.1:0-20069 GCA_001970955.1 Stentor coeruleus
TTATTAAATAGAATAATAAATTGTTAAGAGCTATTTCAAGTGTATATACAAATAGATATCTTCACCGTTTCTGAAACTGATAAGAATAGGCAAAATATTGAATTCTTTTACAAGATGTGTTAGAAATGCATCTGGAGCAAAAATGTCTCCCATCAGTTTTTTTGCACAGAAAAAGCGTTGGGACTCGAAGTGGAACTACTAGCAATTAAATCACCATGCAAAAGTCGCTCATAATTTTTTTATAATATTCTAGCAGAAATAATAAAATTCCTCAATCTAATTATAGGATGCACAAAATTTATTCATATTATCATATACTACTTCAAAGAGTGCCTTCTTTCATATCTTTTTATAAGTTCATCAATTCCAATATTAAATCCTCACTTATATAATCTAACTGAAACATCTTTGATAGCATCATGCATTCTTCTTATTTTTGACAAATTATCTATAATATTCTCTTCATCGATAAAAAAAAAACTATTTATCAAAAGAAACTATATGTATTGATTATACTTTATATAGAATTACTGCTTCACATTCCGCATGTCTGTCATAATATATCAGTTTCAGTTTTTGCATATATTTTATCATAAAAAATAACTATTATATTTTCTTAATTCAATTAGATTTAAATTTCCCAAATTTTATTTCTTGCTCTGATTTTACTGTATTATGTTTAAAAAAATTGATAGTTTCTTTGTAAAATTTCTTTTCTTCATTTATAGGTATTATAAATCCTGATCCAAATATATTCATTCATAATTTGTAGTAAATAATTTATACTTGATGCAGCCAATGGAAATCAAGTATTTATCCATTTATATACCTATTAAAACTTGATGAGAACATTTTTAATTGTAGTTAAATATTGTATACATAATTATAAGTTTTGTATTATGACAAGTTTAATTTTTTATAAAGAACATATTTGCCAAAAATCATCTGAATGTGTATAATTCTATAATAAAATCTAATAAATCTAATTACTTTTAATCAACAGCTATAAACATTTAAATCTTATTTCAATCATAAATTTCAGCTTGTATTATAAATGTAAACTTTTATAATTACCATAACTATATTACTTAAATATAAATATCATTTAATACTTTTCATAATTATGTAAATCCACAAACCCTTTTTAAACCCTCTAAACCCTTCAATCTATTATAAAATTACCTCTTAATTCTAGCTAAATCTCTTCAAAGCCATACCTAAAAAGCGCAAAATTCCTAAAAAAATCTATTATTCACCATTTTCATACTTATTACTATCAATCACTTTCATCATAGTCTCAAAAAACTGTTGCCTTGTAATTCTCTCTTTACTATGCATAATCAAATGTAAATTTTCATACAAACCATATTTTGAATCTAAAGCATGTCTTAAAGACTCATCATAATACAAATTCCGCCTTCTACCAACTGAATGAGGACTACATGATGGGTCAAAGATTTTCAATCCAAACATTGTCACACAAGTTGATGCAATACCAGAAGCTAAATTACACCATAAAGCTCTCCATCTAGTAACAGCATTCCCATATTTTGCTGACATTAAAATACGTCCAAGAAAGATCCATCCAAGTATAAAACTATAAAAGCTTAAGTTGGCTACTTTTTGACGACATGTTTGATAACCCATGTACTGAAAGGAAAAAGGTGGGGTTCGATAAGAGTCTGTGTAGATTTCAGGGATTTCATTGTGATAAGGAAGGGTGTTGAATTTCTTATCTGGGTCATCGAATTTGTCATCTTCATAGTCGGAGTTTAGAGGGAATATTGACTTGCCCATAATTTTTATAATGAATAATAAAATGATCAAAGAGTAAAAAAATCTTTGAATGTATTACTTAGAGCCAGTTATGATAGGCTATGAAAAAGTTAACACTAAATCTAAATCAACGATAGTCTCAAGTTTTACTGAATTAAAGATTTTAGATTTTAAAAGCTTAAAAAGTATACAACCTAAGAGAAGATTCGAATTCATAACTGGGTTCTACCAAGAAACATATGACAAATTATCAATTGAAGACCTTGAATAATTTTATATAAGGCAATTTACAATTAATTCAAGTTAGTGAGCAGGTTTTGTGAGGACATTACGTGATAATCTATTTATCCTTTTGTTAGAGATGAGCTTACCTAATATTTAAGCATGCTAATTATCAGCTGATTCAGGGATTGTATATGAATGTGGGATTTTAAAGATAAAAATAACAAGGGATATGAAAAATAAGTTCCCATATGATTCAAAAATCATATATGGCAACTTTTTAGATATAGGAAGCACAACAAATCGAATTGTTTTTGTAAATATAAAAATATAAAATGAATTTTTGTTGAAGCTTTAAGGCTAAAACTCATCCTTGTATAATAGAAAGAACTCCAAAGACTTTGAGAATAAATTTGGAATGCCTCGCAATAAGCTCAATGGATTAGATTTTCTAGCAAAACTTGTCTTGAAAAAAATGCACAGGACTAAAACTTCTAACCAGAGATCATGCAGAAATAAAAAGGCAGTGCAATATTTTAGACAACAAAGCAAAGGCTTAGAAGCATCTTTTGTGAGAAAATTAAATTCAGAAACTGACTTTTTAAAAACCAAAAACATCTGAAGAGTTTCTTATGGAAATATCAACTCATGCTGTTTGTAGAAGTATTCAGATAGTAATTTTATATTCTCATATAATAAGTAAATTGAAATCTGAAACCTTAATAACGAGTTTATATTTTTAATAATTTTATATCCTCATATAATAAGGAATTTGAAATCTTAAACCTTATTCTTAAAGATATGGAAACCTTAATGATCCTTAGAGAAGATTATTTGAAAAATTTAAAACTTAGGTTAAATAAGATAAACACAATGTTAGATAAAGATAAAAAGATTGAAGAAGAAGATTTAAGCTGTTATTCTAGAATGCTTGAGGATCTTTGATTTTAATGTGTCTTTTGCTTCTTTAGCACTAATAAAACAGTTATTTCCTGATGATTATATTAACATACAGAATTTGAGGAAGATTATACATGAGTTCAATTTGATATTAGGAGCTATGATGATTCCTATAAATTATTATTTAGATATACAGTTGAAAATTTGTTTTTATAAACAGATAACAAGAGTTTATGCAAATGGATAATAATACCAAAGATATCGCTAATAAAATACTGGAAAAATAAAATCACAGATTAAACTGATGAGCTATCCACAGTATACTCCTTCCTAATAACTATTAATATTTCTATTAAAAGTACGCTATAACATAATATGGAAGCTTCCAAAGCCCCAATAGTGTAAGACCCACACAGAGCCCTTCAAAAACTCCGTGGCGAAAACGAAGAACTTCGCAACGAGCTACGTCAAATCAGTACGAAACTTGACGAAGTCTTATCAAAACAACATTCTGAAGCCCCTCCAGTCAAAGATGGTAATCTCCACTCAGACCGTGTCCTGAAAATAAGCAGCACCCAAAAGCTCATCGCCTCTATCGAACGTGAAGTTGAAATCCTAAAAACCACAGCAAATTCAAGTTCTATAGAAGCAAAATTAAAATTAGAAGAAGAAACTGCTGCCCTTAAAGAAAAAATCAGAGAAACAACACAGAGAAATAGAGAACTACAAAGACAAGTAAATGATGGAGGCCGAAAAATCGAAACTTTAACCAACAATCCTGAAGAATCTAAAGACTTAAAAATCTTATTAGAAGAATTACGGACAAGTAAAGAAAAACTTAAAGAAATGGAAACTAAATATCAAGGGGAAAAACAAAGAAATGAAATGATCCAATCAAAAATTGCTGAACTTGAAAACGAAGCTGGGAAATTGGGGATTGACTACTCTAATATCGGTGCTCCAAAAGGTAAAGGAAAAACTGATGATTTTTCAACTTCAGAAAAAGCTCGAGAGATTGAGACATTAAGAAATAGAATAAAGGATATTGAAAAAAGTAATCAGATTATATTTAGTCAGAATAAAAAGAAAATAGCTGAAGCTGAGGAGTCGAAAAATATTTATAGTGACAAGATTGCTATGTTAAATAAAACTATTAAAGATAAAGAGCATGAAAAGAATTTGAAAGAACATGAAATTAATCAGTTAAAAAGGACACAGAAGAATTTGCAGATGAAACTTGGTTCAGCTCCTGATATTAATATAGAAAGTGATAAACCTGAGGATTTACCTAAAGGGAAATTTAAAGGGAGTAAATATGAGACTAAAGAAGAAGATAAACCTAAAGAAGGTAAACCAGCAATAAGACAGTTGTCGGTACATAATTTGAGAACGGAAAAGAAGAAAAAACGTAATGAAGAAGATGAAGAAAAATCTGATGATCATGAGATAAAAGAAAAAATCAAAATGCCAAAAGGTCAGAAAAAACCTGTAGTGGAAAAGCCGGATGATAGAATAATTGAAAAAATAAAGGAAAAACCTAAAAAACAGGCTGAGAGGAAGGTAAACGATGATGAGTCTGATAAAGAGCACAAACGTGAAGCGATAGTTGAGAAAATCAAAGACAAGACTCAGAAAATGGTGAAAAATCAAAGAGACAGCAGTGCAGATAGCAAAGGGAGTAAAGAGAGTAAAGGGAGTAAAGAGAGCAAAGGGAGTAAAAAAAGTAAGAAAAGTAATTCAAGTCGAAGCAAAAATTCTAAAAGCAGTGATGATGAAGTGAAAAGAAAAAAGACTAATAAACCCAGATAAAAACCAAATAGGCTAACTAGTTATTTGCCATTAATTTTGCCTTTTTCTCGTACCTTTTTTTGCTTCTTCTTTCAAAGTGTCCCTCTGCGCTTTCTGTTCTTCCCGTTGTTTGGCTGCAGCTTCTCTTCTTGCCCTAACTTCTTGAAGTCTTTGCAAATCACCTACTTGTGAAATTGCCTTGTTTTTCTGAGCTTTTTTCGAGTCAGCCATTTCCTCTTCAGTCCTAAAGTCGCTTTTTTTTAATGGTCGCAAGCGGTTGGGGTTGTTTATTTCAATAAGCCCTTTATTACCTTTTGTTGCATCGTCACTTTCGCTTCCTGATTCTTCATTGGCTGCTTCTTTGATTTCTTCTTGCTTTTCTTCATCAGAAGAATTTTCTTGTTCACGAAGCTGCCAAACTTCTACTCCTAGTCTTGCTGCTTTTTCTTCGAGTTCTTCCATACGATTGAACCCTTGATCTCTTTCGACGTGCCTTGACCACTTTTTGTTTTTCCCTTTACCGTCTTTAGGCATTTATTATAAAATAAGGTGGATTTTTAGAGTTGGATGAGATTTGGATTAAGGAGTTTTTGTGCTTTTTAGAAAGATTTAGAGAAGGGTTTTTATGATGCTTTTTTTTTGAGTTGAAGTGATATGAGGATTTTGTATGAAGGTTTTTATTAGAGGGTTAGGTTTGGTAGAATGGATTTAGAGGATGAGATTAGGAGTTTTTTTTGAGATAATATTGAAAATAAGTCAATAATTCAATACTAGAATATTTAAATAACATAATTATACATATAAAAAATAAAATTATCTAGTATTCTACAACAAAATCTTCTCCTTTTCAAAACTATTAAACCTGCAGACACAACTCATATCAGAATATTTAAATTGGCATTATAAATACTGATATATGTTTTCAAATATATTCGTTAAAAATACTCGCTATCGCACTTCACCTAAATTTTAGGGTTGTTTATTTCAGATATAAAATACAGCGCCAAATCATCTGAAACCAGATTAAAACCATAAATTTCCAAAACAAATCAAATATTTTGCAAGAATTATGATTAAATTTACTTTTTTTTAAGTTGGTTTTTCTCATGCATTTTAAGATTTATCTAGCTTCTGTCTTTCTTAGCTATTTGCATATATATATATATTATCCAATTGAATCTTTTTCCTTCAATACTTTTAAATCAAATTAAAATGACCAAAATATAATAAGACTTTCCAGTTAAATCGTTTATATACATCTTTTTATATTCATAAAAAGAATAAATTCATTCATTTTGTTAGATTATTTAATGTCATCATATAGTTGCTAATCATTTGTTATATAAATATATTCAATTTTAGTTGCAATTTTGATTGTTAAAAGCTTTTTGCAATACAATAAATGCGTTCTTAACAAGATTTTCATATTTAGACTGTTTCGATACTTTCTAGTAAAAATATTTTGTAAGGAACAACAAATTAGGAAAATGCCTAAAGTCGTATAAATTTTATATGTCCTTCTTAGCTTTATTATAAATATATGCCTTTAGGTTATACTAAGGCTATGAATGCTCTAGTAATTCAGTTTTCTTATTGGAAATTATATGAAAAAAGATTAGTTTTCAGAAAGGTTTATAATGTTGTGTAGTGATTCTAAATTTTTATTTAGATAATAACCATATAGTTTGCTTGTCTATTATGCTATGAAAAGATAAAAAACTTTGGCTTAAGATTTTAGCATTGATTTTCAAGTAATATTTTGTTCAAGGATTTATGTTGGCTGTGTATATTCTATTGAATATATAAAGATACTTTCTTGATGAGCTTTCTTATAGATAGAGGTTGATACTGATTTTAAATTAGCTATTTATTTAACGGATTTTTTAAAATATGTTAGTTTTTATCGAAGGTTAAATGTATATAAAATACGGATAAAAATAATTGATGAATATAGATAAATAGTGCAATTAAAGTTCATGAAAAGCTACTTTTTGATTAATGATAATTAAAAGATTGCTGTAAACTAAAAGGTATAGATAAATATTTAATTATTATGCATGCAAATCTGATTAAAATAAACTATAAATCTTTGGAAATAATTATATTTTAATAAGATGAAATTAATTGATTAGACCAATGATTGCATTCAAATTAGAAACGAGGAATATAAATCCTTCTAACTTCCTATAAACATCCTGATTTTAAACATAGATATTATAAAAAAAACCTAAATTATCAAAATAATTACAAGTGATATTATTACTTTTTAAGCCACTCTTTTATAATTCCTTTTTCCCATATACCTTTTTTCGTCACAAATAATCCTTTTTTCAAATCATAAAACATAATTTCCCCATACCCATGCTGTTTTCCATATTCCCAGCTCCCATAATAAATCTTCCCATTTGGCCATTTAAACTGCCCTTTTCCATGTTTATGATCATTAACAAAATTCCCATCATATCTTCTTCCATCTTTCCATGTAAAAACTCCAAACCCATTCATTTTATTATCTGCCCACAAGCCTTCATACATTTTCCCACTCACCCAACAATAAACCCCACGTCCTTCAAGCTTATTATCTTTAAATTCCCCTTCATACCAGCTATTATCATTCCATATAAATTTCCCAAACCCATTTTTCAAACCTTTTTCATACATTCCTTCAAAATAAGACCCATCATTCCATATCTCTTTACCTTTTCCATGCTGTAAATTGTTAACAAAATTCCCTTCATACTTTAATTTATCAAGACAAAGTTTACCATTTCCTTCAAAAACCCCTTTACAAAACTCTCCTTCATATGAATTTCCTTCTGCGGTTATAAGTCTACCAATTCCATTTCGCATATTGTTTTTAAAATCCCCAACGTATTTTGACCCATCTTTAGTCACCTCAATTCCTTTACCTATTTTTTCATAGTTTTCATTGAAATTCCCTGTGTAAATGCTCCCATCTTCAAGATAATAAGTGTTTATCCCTTCAAATGATAAGTCCAAATGTGGAAAAGTTCCTTCAATTTCCCGAGCTTTATGCGACATCTGCATATTTGGATTCCCAGTATACAATCTATATTTTTTATCACCCCTATCAGATTGTAATGGGGTTTCAATATTCTCCATTTGATCTTCTTTAATAACTTCTAACAATCCTCCTCCTATATTTTTTTTGCTTAAATCCATATCTTGGATATTTTTCCCTTCAGCCGGTGTTCCTTTTAAACAAGCTGTGCAGTTTTGACCCATTTAATTTTCATTAACCTATTTATTTATCAATCAAAGCAATTTTTAATTATATATACTAACTATTCAGGGTTCTTTTTTATCACAGGCATCGGGATCATCCCTTCATTATTCTGTTGGAGCATTCTTTCAACTAACCTTGGGAGCTTTGGAGGCTCATTACTATCAAAAGATAAAACCTTAAGTTTACCTATAGCATTGGTTTGAGTATTCGGAGATGCTAATAAAAACTTGGTCCTGGGTGTTGTAAAAGGGGATTTCTTTTGTGGCGATGCGTGGATTATCTGCTGGGCAAGAGAATTGCTTGGGTTTAACGCAGCGACTCTAGGTTTTATTGGGCCGATACGGTTTTCCAAGAACTCTTTTGCAATTTGTATGAATTCTGTGTTGTAAAAGTCTATTATTTCTACAGTTTTCCCATTACGCATCTTTAAATTTGAAAAAATCCCTTCTTCTTCTTCATATATTCTTCTATATTCATCAGCAAGACTAGCGAATTTTATTGGGTTGGTCAATTTGCTTACAGCGAAAATGCTACAAAGGATTATTACAGAAATGTGCCTGCCAAAGATAATTTCAGTTTTTTCGCTAAGAATATATTTTACTGTTGACCAAATTTTTTCTTTGATTGTTTTTTCGATTTTTAAAGACTTGCATAAAGTGTCAATTCGAATACCAGCTTCAGTGACCATACGTTCAAAGAATATTTCGTAGTCTTCGGGGAAAATCCCTTTATAACGGTTGAAATTGTTTTCCTGAGGTTCAGCATTAGAATTGTTTATGTATTCTTGGATTAGAAGATGAATTGAACTGCTTTCTTTCCAGCCAATATGCATGAGGATTTTTGTTTCGATCTGTCCAAGATGCAATTTATAATGTGCAGGAATTTTTGATATGTTGGAAAAAACAGGGATAAACCTGAAGAACATAAAACCTGAACATGAAAAAGAGTCAAGAACTTCAGAAAAGCTGATAAATGTTATATTTTTTTGATAGAAAACTGTTTCTACACAAAAAACAAACAGGCAAAGTAAAAAATCCTGTTCATCGTATTTAAAATTTAGCTCGTTGGACTTTTCTTTTGTCAATTTTTTATATAGAGAGTCGTAAAGTACCCAGATTTTTGCTTCAACAAAGTTATCTTGGTAGTTTAGGAAATAGTATATACTTTGGACTTTTTGTCCATGGCTTACAACCAGCTTGTCTATAGTATTTTGATATTCCAAGGCGTTTTCTGCAAGTTCTGAATCCTCTAGAATAAGCTCTTTGACTTCATATTTTTCCTGTACAATTTCCGTAACCCATTTAAGCATTTCCATCGACATTGTCATCGGAGTTGTCGGCACCACACTCGGACTTGCCACATCATTAAAATCACTATGTTCAACCTCATACCTCAAAATTTTCCCACTAATATTCCTCCTTGGAGCAACAAATGCACTTCCAAACCTCGAACTATCATTGATATTAAAAGTACAATCTCTTTCATCAAAACACTCTATATCCAAACAAGTCTCATAGAACTTCGAAATAACATTTAAGTTATTTTTCACATGTTTTCTCGAAAAAAATCCTTTAAATCTATCATCTTTGATTTGAACACCTAAAGGAATCAGATACTCCCTGGCAAATTCAAGAACCCGTTCAGTCCAAAAGTTCCTTTCAGGATTAGTGAACATCAGAAAATTTGAAGTGATATTTGCCAAGTCTTTTGTTGCTGAAAGGTAACTTGGCAGTCTTTCTAAGACAAAAGATACAACGCCTACAAGGAGATACATGCAATCAGAAAGACTATTAGTTTTGTTAAGCTTTGCAGAACGAATGGAGATAAAGAGCAACCAGGAACCTTGCATAACTTGTTGAAGGAGCTCTGGGTTGCCTTGAACTTCAAGACTTTTCCATATACCGCTAAGCTTAGAAAAACAGTTTTTGGATACTTGGGCTGATTGTAAGAGCAACATTTTTTTAATTTTAATAATGTGCGTATGTGTGAGAAAATGATTATTATTTGATTTATGGAGTGGTTTTAGGTTGAAATATTGGGCTTGGTTTGGTTTTGGACAGTAATTTTTATGGTTGAGTTTTGAGGTTTTTTAAAGTGGTCGTATGAGAGAGGTTTAATGAGATAAGTTAGGTAGATTATAATGATTATGGATTATGGAAGATGAGAAAGAAATGGATTTGATTTAGGGGAAACAGGGATTATGGTTGAATGAATGGAAAGAGTAATTGTGTGTTTTGATGAAATAGTGGATTTAGGTTGGGTTTATTAATAAATTTATAGTATTGTTGTATAGTTTAGGCTTTTGTTGATTGTAAAATGTAAGGAGATGAAAAATAGTTTTCTGTAGTTGAGATTTCTTTTTATTTAGCTATATTGATATATATATCACCATATTAAATCAGCAATAATTATTAATTAGTATAAATATAGCTCTAGTTCTAACTTGCAAACATTACAGCATAACTTTTATTCAAAAAATAACAATACAATAATAAATATTTAGTATTTAATAATACTTCCTTACATTATCTTATATCGTATAAATACTAAAAATATGAATAATAATGTTATAGAGCATTTCTTATCAGAAAAATCTAATTCTTCTTCAAATTTATGATATTAAATACTATATATACAAGTTCTACCATAAAGTCAAATTTGTACTCATTATCCCTTCCTAAAACCCTTATGATAAATTGTTAATTTAACAAGAATCCTCAAGATATATACATATCTAAAGCTTATAAAAATTTAATTTTATAAAACTAATCTAATTAAACTAATTTGTTAATAACTTTGAATATATTTAGAAAGAGAAATCTTAGGCTGAAATGTAAGCCCTTCCATGCTTAAATCATATATAGAAGGTGGTGGGAGGACATGCAAGACAACAGGGACTTTGCTTTTATCTTTAACAAAAGCAGGTGGTGGAGGGGGTGGGATGATATTTTCTTGAGGTTTTTCATTTTTAACTTCAGGTTCTTTCTGAAGGACTGTGACAATAATTTTTTCAGGTTCAGGTTCTTGCTTTTTTTCTTCAGAAGGAGCTGAAGCATTTTTTATAGAGTTGGCGAGTCCTTCACCAACTGTACAACCTAAAGTTTTACAGTTCTCTAACTGAATTCTTCTAACTTTACCTGATGCTGAGTTATAGACATAAAGATCAAATTTTGATTTGCTTGTGAGGACTTGTTCAAGTGAACTATAGTTATTTATACTAGTTTGCTCTGTTCCTAAAATATAGTCTTTCAGATTGAAGCCCATATTTCTGTGCGTTGGATCCTGGGGAAACTTCTAAGACTCTGATACCTTCGCAGTTAGCCCAGTTTTCCCAGCGGAATGAAGCTCCAAGGTGGCCTCGAGGATGTGTTTCAGTTTTATTTTTAGGGTTCTGAAAGTTTTTAATAGAAGTCTCAACTTCTCCTCCTCATGAATTTGATGGAGTGACTTCAACTGTACGAAAATCTTAGCTTAAAACGTTATAGACCTTAAGTAGAACTTTACAATTTACAGATTTATTGATGATTGTGCTTAATGATAGTTAATAATTATTTATCATACACTTAAAGGAACCCTTGGCTGATTTTCATTATGAAATTCTTTATTGTGTTCTATGCTTTTTCGTTTCTCTAAAGTAGTTTAACTCTTCAATTTTAACTATGCAAAGTGCTATTTTTGTCAAAAAAATAACTTCTAAATTGTCTCTTAATGTTTTTTTCAGTGTTATTCTTTACTAAAATAATTTTGGCATTCTTTTATTCATTGTATAATTTTTCTTACTACCTCTTCTAATTATTACACTTTTTGTAATCATTGCAATGATTGAGATACACAAAAGCTTATGTTCTTATAGCATTATTGTGCTGATTGATTTGCTCTTATTCTATTCAGCAAGGGATATCTTTGCACTTTATCACAATAAAATTTAGTAAGTTTTCTATACAATTCATAGACTTTGAACACTATATTTCTAAGACTTTATTTGCTTTAGCCCAATCAATTTATATCACTTACTGTTCTAGATCATGCTTGCCTATTTTATCAAAGATTTTCCCATCTAGTCTATATTAGCTTTCTAGTAATCTGGATTTTTTTCCATTTAATATTATAATCTCTTTGAGTTTTAGTATTTTCATCAGATCGTAGTTAGTCTTCATTAAATTCTTTCTAAAGCTGACCATCTCAACTTCCACCTGTGCCACGATTGATTCTAGGGCTAAATCCAATAAACTGTTTATTCGCTGTACATTTACTAGATCCATGTAGAGTTCTCATGAATCTTCTTTTAATCCTCTTCATCGATACTAGTATATTATTATTTATATTTTCAGTTTTTTTCTGCTCCGTAAAGTCCTAATGTATTGAAAAATTCTCTAGATATTGATGATTGTGCTTAAAGTTTGGTCAGGGGATAAAAGAATATCATTAGATGAGACTATAAAATCAAGATACAATATAAGTCCTGCATTCTCAGCTGGAGAAGACTCAGCTATATGTATAAGCCTGAAGCCACATGTGCTTTCAGAAGTTCCCATTATAAAATTTATAAGAAATAGAAAGCAAACTAAAAAAAATATGCTAATGAAGAAATTATTTTTTTTCACTATCGCTTTATGGAATAAAGAATTTGAAAAGCACTTAGAGAAAAACACGACAAATAAGAAATATCAAGATCGACAGAGAAATAAAAAACTTTATCACGAAAATATACTATAAAAGAAGAAAATTAACAAGGGCAGGACAATAGTCAAGCGATAATTCCTAACTAATACTAATAATTTGTATCATTAATTCTTTATTTGTCTTAATTTCTATATAATTTGCAAAATAAACCGATAAACGAATGGTTTCTGAAAACAATAAATTCTGTATTGATTGAAGGTAAATGATTTAAGGTGTTTTTCTAATGTACCTTCATTAAACTTTTAGTGAATTTTTCTGATATCAANCTAATGTACCTTCATTAAACTTTTAGTGAATTTTTCTGATATCAAAAGCTTGCTGTTGATAAGAATATATATCTGTGCTATTGCAATGTTTTGATGGCTAAGTTTGCGAATTTATCAGGATCATTTTCTGCAAAACCTTGAACTCAGAGCAAAAATCGCTGATTGACTCTTGCTATGGTAAATAATTATTGTGTTAAAAACTTTACATGTAATGAAATTGTATTTCTTAATGGGAATATCAAAGATGGTTATTTAGATTTAAAAATAATTTTGCTGTTGCAGGAATCAAAAAGGTAAAATCTTTAGCAAGCTAAGAACTGAAGCTTTACATTTAAAAAGCAAAAAAGTCCATTATTCCAAAGCCAAAGAAGAAAGCCATCAAGCTTTTAATATCAACAGAGAGATTTTCTATGATAAAAAGCCCATATTATAATTCAACCTGAGTATGCTTGTTTCTTAATAAAGTAATTATATTTAAAATATGTTAAACATTACTTATACTACCTAAGTACAAAATGAACGATGCTAGCTCCATTGAACCTGCCTAGTAAGTTTACGTCAGTTGAATGTATTATGATTTTTTTTTTCATTTTATCGAGTGATTCTAAATAATTTTGAATTCCCTTAAATGTTTGTAACACGCTCTTGGAAAAGTCTTCAGCGGTTTTTAAAGCTTTTTTAACATACCACCTTTTAGCTTCATCACAAGTTAGAAGGAATTCATTTATATGATCTTGATATTTATTGATTTTTTTTACTATCTCTTTGTTGTGTATCACAGTTAGGATTTTGATAAACTCATTCCAGGCTTTTATGATTTCATTTGTTTCTTTTTGATAGTCACCCATGAAAGAGATGTATGGGGGGTCTTTATGAAAGTTTATAGTAGGAAAACCTAGTCTTGCTACTGCGGAAATGAGCATTACAGTTATACCATCTTGTATTGTATATTTTTCAATGCAAACTGCATGAACCATTGATTCGAAAAAGCATTCAGCAGCTTTGTATAGTAGCCAAAATTTACGAATATTATGTAATTTTTTTCCTATAGGACTTATATTTTGAAGGTCGTCTAATATGAAATGAGTAAACTGATTCAGAATGCGAATTCTGATGCAGTTTTTTTCTTGCATGAATGGATGCCTATTTGATGAAATTCGTGAAATAATATTTGTGCAACTTAGAGTGTTTATAGTTTCAGCTTTAATTATTGTAATGACTCTGGGTTTTTGAACAACTGACCCAGCCTCAGTTGTTCTCGTAAATTGACTACAACCCATATATTTATTATAATATTTTTATATGCTTTCAAGTTTTTTGAATGGATGATTGAAGTAGTCTTTTTTACCACGTTTTTTACTTCGGTAAGGATGTTTTCTAAGAGTTTTATTTTCCTGAAAGTTTTGTATTTTTTGCATAAGAGGGATTTGATTTGGTCTTGAAGTTAATGATTGTAGTACTTTAGCATTTTGGCTTTTTTCGGTTTAGGCGCTGTATGTTTTTGGTGATGCTAAAGATGATTTGTTGAAGATATGCTGAGAAAAGACTTTTTTTATGAGAGGATTTTCTTTGAGGATGAAGGATTTTGCCGTTTACTCTGATGAGTTTTTTGCCTTTGATGAGGAAGTTAATGATTTTTGGGAGTTGAGAGGATTTGAGTTTACTTTTTTGAATGAAGTTTTTTAAATTGGATGAAAATTTTTATGGGATGTGCTATAAAAATAATTATTCCAATAAAGTGATAATGATGTTATTATAATAAATAATAAATTGGATGAAAATTTAGATTGAAATATTTATTTATATCATTAAAGACACTTTGGCCTTTAAAAATTGTATTTTATGCTAATTTTCTAATAAGAATTCAGTTATGCTGAGCAGTATTTGCTTCTTCATATGCTTTTTTAGATACTTGTATATCCTGCCAACAAGAGTTTTATAAATATTTGCTTTTCGTAGCTAGATTCTGAATTTGAATTTCTTGTATTATTTATTAATTACTAAAGCATAACAAATCAGCGCACTTTATGTGACAAAAATCTTATTTATAAAAACTTATCTGAAAATTTTATAGAAAAAATCAAATAATATTAACTACTCAGTGTATATAAAATATTAAATTTACTTATTTTAATAGATAAATTTTTTTAAATTGGCCTATATATTTATATCATTATGTAGTTTTAAAATAAATAATATAATCTTTGTATTAAAGATATCTTATGCTATTTTATTAGATTTTTTAGTTTGAAATTTAAATCATATAAATCATTTAATAGAATTACTTTTAGTTAATATAATGAGAATGTATTTCTTAATATTTAATGATATTATAAANAAATCATTTAATAGAATTACTTTTAGTTAATATAATGAGAATGTATTTCTTAATATTTAATGATATTATAAATAAAATAATCATATGGTTTGCTTTATTATCATAATCTAGCATTTCATTAAATCAATCTCTTAGCAATTTTTCAACCTCAACACTCTTTTACAAAGCTTATCATTTAAATAATCATTCATTATATTAAAGCGCTTTTCTTGCTCTGATAAATTTATGATTTCTTGTTTTTTTTTATTAACTTCATTAATTCTTCTCTTAATAGCAATTTTATAACTTTCGATTTCCTTTTTTTTTAAGTCAATATTATTATGAAGCTCCTTTTCTATAATCTGCATTAAAGATTATTTCATATTTAAAATCTTTACTCAAACTTTGCAGGTCATTTTCTTTAATCTTCAAGTTTTCTAAAAGCAATTCCATTCTATTAGTAGCAGATTTCAACATCAATTTATTTTCACTTATATTCTTAACTTTTTTCTTATATCTTTCAATCAAATCTTCCTGTTTTTGTTGTAAATCTTTTAGTTGTTTAGTAAAAATACTTTGATCTGAATCATGAACATAAGAAATTGTAATTTGTGCATTTAAAAAATACTCTGAATAAGATTTTATTTCACGAAATACTGATTTTAAAGCTTTAATACTGGTTTCGATTAATTTTTGAGCTTTAGATTCAATAACTTCCATTTGTAAGGATTTAGTAAAGCCCCCATATGATATTTTAATAAAATTATTTGCATATTTGGAAAACTAAAGAGATCAGAGAGTTGGAGATTAATAGATTGTTTAATGGAGGAGGAAATTAAAAAATATAAAAAGATGCCGTGACTGGGGATTGAACCCAGGACCGCAAGATCTTCAGTCTTGCGCTCTCCCAACTGAGCTATCCCGGCACATTTGTTATGGATGCTTAAAGAATTTATACTACTCATTATTAGCTTTAAAAGCAATGTAAAAACCTAGTAGATTACATTATATTAATCTGTAAAAAACAAATCATATTTACGAACTTTAGTAAAAATTATATCATATACCGAAAACTATATCATATCATCTTTTAAAACCCAGACAAAAATCATCACTTGGCCTTCAACTAAATATTTCCTGAGCTATAATGGAAAAAAATGACAGCTTTTCAAGTTCAATATCCAGCTATAGTCTATCAAAAGATTCTGATAAAACATTTGAGCCTTTAAGTCTTGATTTTAATGAAGAATTTACATCATCTCGTTCTCAAAGCCTAAAAAAAAAAATCAATATCTGCCGAGATTCTATCTATAGTTTAAAATCAGCCTTAGAATCTAAAGAAGAATCCGTAGACTTACTCAAATTCAATCTATACTCCTTAAAAGAACGAATAAGCACAAAAGATACTGAACTTTTCAGCATTTATTCAAGTATAAGTGCTTATACATCTGAACTTGAGACTTTCTCAGTACAAAAAAAATCTTCATCGACTGAATATCCTTCAGTAAAAATTCTCCTTCAGCAACAACTAAGAAAAAAACAACTTGAAGTTCAAAAAAACGACATAAATTTTTCAGTAAAGCAACATGAACTTTTAGCTTTAAAAGATTATTTCAAAAATATCAAAAAATTAGAAGAAGTTGAACTTTTAGAAATAACTTGGCTTAAAGAAATGATGGAAAATAGAAAAAAAATCATTGAAAGTGCAAGAAACTGGCAAAGCTACAATTATGAAAAAAAAGATATAAAAAAATTCTGGGGATTTCTTGAAGAAAACTATGATAAAATTATGAAGCAAAACCTTAAAACTATGAGTGAGCAACTTAAAAGGAAATACAAACAAATAATTAAAGCAGAATACAATTTTCGGTCATTAAATAAAGTATTTATTGAATCAAAAACTGGAGTTAATGAGAATTATACAAATCAAGCTAGTTTAATAAGGGAATTAATAAAAAGAAGGCTTGAAGGTTCTTGTTGCCAGAATGAGTTGAGAATTTTCACACTTAAAAATGAGATCAACAAAGCGAGTCCTTTGAAAAATGTAGAGTTTTCTTTGAAACCTACACTGATGTTGAGTATAAAATTATATGAAAAACACTTGCTGCATTTGCAGAACAAAGTGAAGAAGATGCGCAGAAAACACAATAAACTACAGAAGAAAATCAGTAGAAACTCGAAAAAGTTGTTTATGGTCGATTTAAGACTAGGCAAGTTGAAATCTAACTATTTTTTAAAGGATTTCTGATGATTATTAGTTATGTAAATTATACTAATATATTTTTTATTAACAGCCTTATAGTATCCTTACTTATAATGCTATAAAGTATCTAATACTGTATTTTTTTGGTTTATAACTAGAAATTTAATTGGTTGAGTTAATTTTATAATAAAATAAAATGCAGAATTTTCTCAAAATAAACAGCAACCAGAATTACTCTAAGAAATGGCTTATTGTAATTGGCATTTTATGTGTAATTGTTATAATCTTGTCAGTATGCACAAAATTTGAGACTGAAAGTAGCTCAGCAGTTCATGATGATAAATATTATTCAAATATAGCTTGGATGCTTACAGCAACAGCTCTTGTTATGATAATGACTATGCCTGGGTTAGCTTTTTATTATGGAGGGTTTACTTTGAAGAATAGTCAATTGAATACAATGGCTATGGTTTTTGTTAGCTATGTTATTGTGGCAATTATATGGGTTATTTATGGATATAGTTTAGCATTTGGAAAATCACAAGGAGGAGTTATTGGCAATCTAGATAAGTTTTTTTTTGTATGGAATTAAATCATCAGATGATATTAGTGACATGCCTGAATTCATTTATGTGTTTTTTCAATTCACTTTTGCGGCTATTACTGTTGCTCTTGTTAGTGGGGGACTTGTAGAAAGGATTAAGTTTAATTCTTGGTTAGTTTTTGTTGTACTTTGGACTACACTCGTATATATACCTATTGCTCATTGGGTATGGGCTAATGAAGGATTTTTAAAGAAACATAATGTTATAGATTTTGCGGGGAATCTTACAAATTGCAAACACCAAAACTACAAAAACTTATAATACTTTATACAATAAAATTTAAGCTAAAAAAAAGTTATAATCATTATTATATTTATANTTATAATACTTTATACAATAAAATTTAAGCTAAAAAAAAGTTATAATCATTATTATATTTATAATGCAAATAGTTTCATTCATCATTATAAATTTTAATTAATTTTTAGTTTCTATATTTTCATTAACAATTCTGATACATAAAATATTTGACTGTTGTAATTTTGATATATTGTCAGATTTTGTAGGAGGGACTGTTGTTCATTTAAACTCAGGAATCGCAACATTAATGGGAACAATAATTGTTGGGAATAGGCTCAATAGGCATGAAAACCCAAGAAGCATGCCTTATATCTTACTTGGAACCTACCTTTTATGGTTTGGATTTTTAGGGTTTAATGGCGGTTCAGCATATGGGGCTAACGAAAGAGCAGCAGTTGCTCTTTTAAATACAAATACTTCAGCTGCAGTCTCCAGTTTTGTATGGCTTTTAATACAAAATTTTCATTCCGGTAAACCAACTTTAGCTGGAATGTGCGATGGAGCAATAGCTGGTTTAGTAGGTATTACTCTTGCAGCAGGAAATGCTAATATTATGGGTGCTTTTATTATTGGGATTATTGAAGGAACTTCCATATATTGGGTGATATTATGGAAGACTATGTTTAATCTCTATGACGATACTTTCAATAAATTTGCTCTTCATTGTGTAGCCGGCTCACTTGGAGCTATTTTAACAGGTTTTTATGCAGATTCTGAAATATGCGATATTGGTTATAAGTCTGATGTAAAGACAAAATGTGAAGATGGGGTTATTTTTGGCAATTATATGCAATTACCCAAACAATTGATGTNTGTAGCCGGCTCACTTGGAGCTATTTTAACAGGTTTTTATGCAGATTCTGAAATATGCGATATTTGTTATAAGTCTGATGTAAAGACAAAATGTGAAGATGGGGTTATTTTTGGCAATTATATGCAATTACCCAAACAATTGATGGGTGTATCAGTATGCCTTGCTTATAGTGCATTTATGTCTTGTTTGATTCTAATTTTCTTGAAAAAAACTTTTGGACTGAGAGTTAGTAATAAAGAAGAACTAGAAGGGATTGATATGAGCCAGCATGGAGAAAATCCATATCCTGAATTTTCAGAACAGGAGTTATTTAAGGCTAGGTTTATTAGTGGATCATTTGCTAATGCTCCAGGCAACAAATAACTGATATTTTTATTTGTTAAGGATAATTTATTAGTTTTTTAAGTGTAGATTTGTAAGTAGAATAGGGATATCATATAAGAATTTTAGAAATATTTAGTGTTTACATTAAGTAATTTAAGAAAAAAATTATTTATTATATTTCTTTATTAGATTCATACCTAATTAGCAAAACTCGCCTTGTTTCATAGCCTTTATACTAGATTTAAAAAGAAGGAGACTTCTTCTTTATTTATGAAGTAAACTATAATAAGCTTCAAAAATTTTGATGTTTATTAATGAAGATTTTCTATCTATAAATTTATAATCTTAATAATAGTTCTTAAGTTATATGATATTTTATAAAAAGAGGATGGCTGAGTTTTCTTACACTACCGAATGATTAACTTGAGATATTGTGCTTGTGCATATAAACATAAGTATATTTTCTTTTGGTATCAGGTTGAATTCTACTATAGTTGCGACCTTTAGCTATATAAGGTTAAATCAGTTTTGGATCACGAAAATCCTAATTAAAACTAAACTATTGATTTTAAATTATTATTTAAATTGATTGACCTGATTGCGTTAATAAATTATTCCCAAAGC
>MPUH01001258.1:0-19961 GCA_001970955.1 Stentor coeruleus
AGTTATTAGTCACTATATTGAGGTATAACACTGTCAATAATTTTTATTACTAATGATTATTTTCCTATGGAATCAATAAAGATTATTAATGGCCAAAACTATGCACTAAAGCAATTATTATATAGTTTAACTAATTCAGTAATTCCTAAATCATTTTTAAACATATTTCTATTAGGATAATATTAATATTTTTATGTGAACTCACATAATCAAAAATATTATAAAACTCATACAAAATCTTCGAATAATTGATATAAGAGCTTTAAACATGAATGAAAATAATCCCATGCTTATAAAGTTTAGCTTAAAAGATTACTCTAGATTTTCATCTTTATCATATACTCTATGGCAATTTGTGCAGGTTTTCAGGTTCTCATTTCTGCAATCTATACATACAATGCATTTAGGTAAGCATTTATAATTAGGAAACTCAGCATAGCTTTTATTATCTCCACATTTGATGCATCTTAAAATACTCGGCAAAGACTCTGCAATTTTCTTAGCTACTCTGATTTCCTTAGCATCACTACTTCGTCTTATCCAATCCTTAAGATTATTCCTAACTTCCTGAGACAAAGCATTTGAACTATCAGCTTCCTCTAATACTTTTACAAGTAATTTTTTTGGAAAAGAGATTTCTTCATTTAAATGTTCCTTTTGCAATGAACTCATCAAAAAAGGCCCTTTCTGTTCAAAGAAAAACTTCTACCTCAATTTTGTATACAAAAAATGCAAAACGATCTTATAATTGAATTGAACTTTATCATATAATATTTAATATATAAAATTCAATAATTTATTAATAAACCTAAAAAGTGACCAACCTCAAGCTGAAAATAATTATGAAGACTATATCAGAAAAGCAATCGAAACAGATGAGCTATGCATGGACGTATATTTATCTTTATCTAACCTACGCCTCATCAGAGCAAGAATCCCAGAAGCCTAAGAAGCCTTGCAAAAGCTAAAAATAGTCATAGAAAATTGTGGTTCAGAAAATTTCCCATCATGTGACTTTTGATCCCAAGCATGTAGAAACGCAATCGAATGCGAAGATTTCGAAACCCTTGAGTTTTTCACAGATGCGGTCTAAGTGTCAATGAAAACAACACCGAGCTCTATTACCTTAAAGGATTTGCCCTTACTAAATTAAGACATAAAGATGAAGCTTTAGATACTTTGAGCCTTCTTCTAATAAAAAATATCACCCCAGAACTAAAAGAAGCTACAGAGGAAATCATATCAACTTTAGACTAATAATTAAAACTTTATGTAGATATAATGATATTTAACATAGAAACTAAACCATTACAAGATGAGACTCCAGTACTTCAAGAAGGGCTTACAGAGTTTATAAATTTTCATATAAACAAATTATCAGTAAACTATATCGGCAATTCTAATCCTAGTATCCCAGCAGTATTTCTTAAATAGTGTGTTAAATGTTCTCATCCAGCAAGACCGTTCCCAAATACTTATATTTACTATTTCGAAATCACAATCAATAATCTTAATATCTCAAGGCCTTCAGTTATTATCGGACTTACTGATGAGACTTTTATATTAAACAATATTATTGGGACTACTAAAAAATCGTATGGTTTAAGAGCTGATGGGAAACTATTCCATTCTCCATTTCAAACTTTAGATTTTTCCCACAAATTCAGCTTAAACGATGTTGTTGGTTGTGGGATTATGTTTATTTCACGTAAAGTGTTTTTTACTCGAAATGGGATTTTACTTGGAAGACCTTTTGACCTAGCTGACAATACCCCATTATTTGCTTCAGCATGTCTTACATCTCTTCAGGATTTTATATCTTTTAACTTTCTCGGCCCATTTAAATATAAATTAGATATCATGATTGAAGAAGAAAAATCAAAAGTCCAAAGACAAGTTCGTGAAGAAAAAGTTGACTGTAGAGATATTTTTAAGCTAATAAAAGGATATTTAGAATATCAAGGATATGCAGATACTTTAGGAGCATTTGAAGAGTTTATAGATTTAGATATGAAAAATCTTATTAAAAATAAGTCAAGAAGTTTTTCGGGTATAATATCAGAACGTTACAATTCTACTGATTTAGACCCTTTATGTATTGAATGTGATACTTTAGGAAAACTATGTTGTGTATGTGTAAAAAAAATCATGGAAACTGTAGAAGTTGGGACAAATGTTAGATTACCTGAAAGATATGATAGATGTGATAGTGTTGATTTAACTAGTCTTTATCTGAAAAAAACAGATTTTATAGAAGATTTTGTGAAAACTCCTAGGGATGTTAAGGATGTTAAACAAAGAGGAATATTAAGACAAGTGATTTTGAAAGGGAATATAAAAGATGTTTATGATTTTATTATAGAAAACTTCCCTGATATGGTTAATGATGAATTATGTATGTTGTATTTGGCTATACAAGAGTTTATTGAAATGGTTAAGAAGAAAAATGTTTATGGAGCTTTGGATTTTGCTAGGGAAAAACTTGCTGAGTATAAAGATTTTATGGTTTATTATAGGGATGAATATGATGTGCAGATTAAGGTTTTAGATGTTTTTGGGGTTATTGCATATGAAGATCCTTATGATAGTCCTTTGAAGTTTTTATTGGGAAAGAATCAACTTGAACTTACTGCGGATTTGGTAAACTTGAGGATAGTTCAGAAGAATAAAAATGGGAAAAGTAGTCTTGAAGAAGCTTTGAAGCATGTTTTGTGCACCCAGTTTTTGTATCAGGAAAATATTCTTATAAACACTCCGGCAAAGATATCGTTTGCTATTTAATTTTTAATATGAAAAATATTGATGATCATAGAATTTTGTTTTTATGATTATGCTTTTTTTTGATAGTAAAGTTTATGAAATAGGATTGTTGAGGAATCTCAAGCTTGGAGGTATTGAGATTTTTTATATGCACAAGTCTAAGCAATTATAGTATATAATAGATAGATTTACTTTATAAAATAAAGGAATTAATAATATTTTATACACAGAGTAATACTTTTATTTATAAGTTTATTATATTGATGATAATTATATTAAGTTTGATGACGTATCATAACTAGTTAATGGATGTAAATATGGGTTGCTGTAGTATAAATTGCAAACTAGTGCTTCCAGCAGGTATAAATAATCAATCTGATTCCGTAGCTGCTATTAAAAGCACCCCTAAACCTTCAAAAACCTTTGGAGTTATCAAGCTTAATATTAACCAAAATCCACTTTGGCTTAGAAGAGCTAAAGCATGCTTATCACCACGAGAAGAGTCTTATGATATCACATTTACAGAAAATCTTATAAAATAATCATTTATAAAATCCTTGTAATATGAGTTTTTAAGTTATATCCCAAGTTCATCAATTGTTTTATTAAAAGTGACTTGGGTACATTATATAATCAGACTTGATTTGAAATTTCTTCTGATTTCATTATGAATCTCATGATTTTTTTGAAGTAAAAACCCTAAAATATATTTTATATTATAAAAAATAACATCAACTTTCCCTATATAAAAAGATTCTAATAAATTATTTGACAACCCAATAGCATAAATTATTATTTATTTACTCCTTGCTCTATAGAAAAGCACATAAGCCGATGCCGCATTGCTAAAGTCTCTATTAACAACAACCTGTGAGTCTTTAAAATCAAACCACTGTTTATTAAGCGTACTATAACAAGTTGCCGTATAATGTCCTCCAGTAAGATTCCCATAATGATTGCAAACCGCATAAAGATCATAAAGCTTAACATTATTATCCCCAATAACCCAATCTCTAATATCCAAGCCTTTATCAGGGAAAATCACCGGGTTATACAATTTTTCTTTTGTATGTCCATTGACCTTAAACCTTTTAACATGTATAATCAAAACCGGTGGTACTTTATATATCTCAAGTTTCTTAGTCGCTTGAACATGAGTTTTACAATTATTACAATACCAAGCGTTATCTTTTTCTAACTGTTCAGGGACCCTAAAAAGTTCAAAACACTCTTCAATTTTAACAGGATTTTTTCTACTTTTCTGTGTAACTTCAATTACACTACCATGTTCAGTACATCTATTTAAATCTTGTAAACTAGCCCCAAGTAACTGATGATTAGCTCTCCATAATAATTCTAATATCACTCTTCCCCCAGTAAAAATTTTTTTAATTTTTTCATTAGAATAAGGAATTGGGCATCCTTTACAGTTATTATCCTTACAAAAACTACATGGTACATCTTTATATGGGAGAAAATATGTTATATAAGCAGGAGATGTCATGAACTCTTCATATAAATCCTGAAGTCTCTGTTTAAAATTTAATCTCGGAAAATTGTTTTTGAATTTTAAGAAAATTTCCCAATGGAGTTCTTTAAATGTGAAATTGTGTGGGACGCATAAAATCCTAGAGTAACTTGAACTACGAGATTTACTTTTATCTATACCAACTTGAAGTTCAATAACTTCTAAAGATTTTTCCTCTTTGATTTCATAAGCGAAAAGGGTGAAGTTCCTAAGCGGTTCAATAAGTTTTTTTCTTTGTGGGAATTCTTTGATTAAATCATTGAGGATTGTAGCGAAAATAAACGAATCTTGACTGACTTCAAGAAGTTTTGAAATCTCAGAACTAACATGTTCAAGGGTACTACCTGATATATATTCAATAGCCATACTATATGGAGCTCTTGTGCTTTCATAGAAAATATAATAGAAACTGAGGATTTTTTCCTGGCTTTGTGGTAAAGGGAGGGTGATTGAATTAAAAGGATCAAAAGTATAGGAGTATTTTTTACATAATGGGCATAAAAGACTTGATTTATATTGTCCATGCATAAGATCAACAATAATACTTTGATTGCGTAATGAATGCCTTCGCCAACTTTCTCTAGACATTTCTTCATCATTTTTCCCTGTAATGTCGTTTTCTTCAAAATAAGGTTTTTTTTTTACTTGGTTTAAGTCTTCATGAATACGATCAAGCATAAAACCAAGAAGTTCTTGAGAATCATGTTGTTGATAGCCTACAAATTGTGGAGCATAGCTTGATATAATACGTTTGATTTTCCAAGGAGCGAAGGATGAGTTGTTACCTTTCCATAGGTTTTGAAGGAGTTCTGCATATGCTAAAACTAGCTTACCATTGGTCCCGAGAGGGTTGTTTTTATTAATTAGTTCCAAGTATTTTCCTGATAAAAACACTTCGCTTATTTCATTTGTATGTNTTTTTTTATGTAAAAATTTTGGGTTTTTTTTATAGAATTTTTATGGCTGCATATGCTAAAACTAGCTTACCATTGGTCCCGAGAGGGTTGTTTTTATTAATTAGTTCCAAGTATTTTCCTGATAAAAACACTTCGCTTATTTCATTTGTATGTGACAAACACTGAAGAGCTGCATTCATAAAACATGTATTGCCAAGATTCTGTAGACCAGTAAGCCCTGATTTGTATTTGATAACAGTTTCGATTGGCACTACCTGAGCTTCATCTTCGCTATAGTCAGCAAGTGAGTTTTTACAAAAGCATCTAAGTAATCCTCTTCTAGGAGGCTTACAATAAGTTTTATGATCAGGCAAGTGATTTGTTTGGCACACAACACTGCAGTATTTCATTTTCTTACATTTCAAACACACAATTGTCAGTTTCACACTTGACTGACAAAAACCACAGCGGTCACTAATTTTCTTATTGTCATCAGTAAAAAGAAACACTGAGTTCTTAGGTAACTCAATGAAAATCATATCCTGTTCACTGATTTCTGCATCATCAATAAGCAAATTTTCTTGGAGAATTTTCGCTCCTTCAAGAAACACAGTTTCACCTGTGCTAATAAGTGCTTGAAGTTTATCTAAAGATATAGTCGTCAAATTGATTTTCCACACTTTAGCTTGTCCAGAGATTTTTTTTATGTTTAAAAATGATTTCTTCAATTTTTCAATAGTTTCCTTACTACTAACATTCATAACTATAGTATCAATTGAATCTTTTACCGATGTTGCAATACTAATCATTTTTAAAACAACTTCAACTTGATACATTGTATCATTAATTTCAATTGCATATCTTTTTATATCTGTATTACATCCATAAATGTTGTATAAAAACTCATAAGCTGGAGCTGGAAGTAATATAAAGTCCAAATTTTCCGCCATACCTTTTTTCAAGCACAATTTGTTATGAGGGTTACTTGGGTCTTCAATAACAATTCCTGTTTTTTCATAGTCAATTATATTAGAATTATCGATAATTCCAGGTGAATCACTATGATAAAGCGATCTTGAAACTTTAAACGGGATCTCTTCTTCCATATAAAATGAACTGATTTTCACATAAATTTGCCACCTTTCAAACCATGACATACTTACAACATGCCATTCAGAACCTGGCTTGGTTTCTAAATTTTCTTTTAAAATCATCAGAAAATTCCCTGCTTCAGTTTTCAATTTCACATCTTTTTCTAATCTTAAAAGCTTTTGTTTGCTTTGAAGTAAACTGTTGTCTTTAGTCATTTCATAGAGAATTTCAATATCTTCTAGAGCTTGAGTATATTTTTCTTGAGATTCTCTGACTGAGAATCTTTTCTTGAGAATTGAGATCATTTGTGAGGGTTTTGCTAGGTTATCTTTTTTGTATATGAGTAGAGCTGAATTTAAATCTTCTTCTGCTTTGTCGAGTTCTTTTATTTTTGTATACATCTCAGCACGTTTAAGATAACTGTTAATGCTAAGAAGTCCATTATCGATACTTGCAAGAATTTGTAGGGTTGTATCGGAATTGCCATCGTTATATTTATCTTCTGCTTCTTGGAATAACCGATCTAATGCTGACATCACTTTTATTAATTATTTGTATAGGATGATAGAATTGTAATGAGAATTAAAGGATTAAGGTTTAGATGAAGAATTTGATGAGGCTGTTGAGAATTGGGTTGGCTATGGAGAATGTGTGAGAGGAGATTTGCAGATGATGAAAAAAAAATGAGTTTATTGAAAAAGTTGTGTAGGATGATTCGGAAGATTAGTAGATAAAGGTTTTGTAGAGTTAGTTTATCATAGAAAAAATAAAGTTTATGAGTATTTTATGTTTACTAATTTTCATTCGAATAATCGTGAATTTTTGTTGACAGGGTTTTGTATAGGGATTTTTTTGAGGAAATTAATTTGGGTGTTAAAACTTTTTTTAAGGTTAAGAGTTCTGAAGGTCAGTTTATATATAGCGGATTTCTGGGGTTGATGTAGAAGTTTTAAGTATTATAAATAGGGTAGGGTGTTGATTATTGGAAGCTATAAAATTCTAAAATTACTCAAATAATACATTTATACACAAACAATCCAAAAAATCATATCATCCATCAATCCCAGTATCATTTCTTCTAAAATAACTAACACAACATGATTTATCTCATCAAAACCAAAACATAACCAAAATCCACAACTATTTCAATCCTATCAAAAAAATTATCTAAAAACAAAAATCTCCATCTTTTATTCCTAATCTCTAATTTCCAATGCATTCCCACAAAAACTCTCCACCTCTCTATAATCATTTCCAATCAAATCTACCCTTAATCACATCATAAAACCTAAACCCTATACTTTCAATCAATCTTCCTCACTATCCAAAAGCCAAATCTTCTCCCTCTCTAAAATCTATCAAAACCTCAATCATCATCAACAGGGGGGGGGGAATTTCTCCATCTCCATCTCAACCAAAACTCAAAATCAACAAAATTTTATCCTCTCATCCTCTTCTCAATTTCTCCACATAAACCTAATCTTCTTAAAAAAAATCTCAAAATCCAGTCCTTTTAATTCATTCCATCTCTAATACACCCATTTGTAAATTCCAGTCTTACAATAAAATTAATATGCAAAAGCGAGAAGACCAGAACAGCCTTTTAATAACCTTAAAACGCCCAAGACAAAACTCAATCTCAGATCCACCTCAGAAAAAACATATAGAAAAACCTTTACCCTTCCAAAGCTCTACTTCTAATACTTTCCGATCACAAATTTTACAAAATGGTGATGCTAAAGCTTTTTGGTGTATCCCCAGTTTAAGATTTGACATAGATAACAATAAGGATATTTTTTTCGAAAGCCCAGCATTTAGAACTGGAAATGGGGATAAATGGAATATCTTATTATGGCCTTGCAAAACTTCATCAACAGTAGGGCTTTTTGTCCAAATGGAAGTATCTGAAGAAAATTTTACATATAAAAAATCAGCGACTGTGTATTTTGAAGCTTATTTTACTGTTGGAAGTAAACTTGAAAGGAAAGTCACTTTGAATTTGAATCATATTTTTAGTTTTCCATATAGAGATTCAGGGTATGATGATTTTATTAAACATAACGAGTATTTGCAGTATTTAAATAAACCTACTGTTTTTGAGATTACAGTAAGCCCTGCTAGGCCCCATGAAGAGTCTAAGGAAGCTACAGGGTATAATGGAATAATTAATGAAGGGACAACTTGTTATATGAATAGTCTTTTACAAACTTTGTATTTCTTGAACTACTTTAGAAAAGCGGTTTATGCTATGCCTACAGCATTAAAAGATCAAGACAGACTCCCACTAGCTCTACAGATGATTTTTTACCATTTGCAATTTTGTGATACCCCAGCAAACACAAGAGAACTTCTCACTAGTTTTGGATGGAACTCAGATCAATGGAATGTTCAACATGACGTCCAAGAATTCAATTGTATCCTTTCCGACCATCTAGAAAATAAAATGAAAGGCACCCCAGCTGAAGGAACTTATACCAAGCTTTTTGTTGGAAAAATGGAAAGTTTTATCAAATGCAAAAATGTTAGTTTCACATCAACAAGAACAGAAAATTTTACTGATATCCAATTAAATGTCAAAGGTTGTGATGATATATATAACAGTTTTGACAAATACATAGAAATCGAATCTTTAACCGGGGATAATAAATACGAAGCTGAAGGTTTTGGGCTACAAGATGCTGAAAAAGGGGTTATGTTTTTAGAACTACCTCCAGTCCTCCAGTTACAATTAAAAAGATTTGAATATGATTATTATTGTGATAAAATGGTTAAACTTAATCATAAATACAACTTTTATGATGATATAGATTTGAATAAGTATGTTAAAACCCAAGGAGATTGGAAATATAGTTTACTTTCTATATTAGTACATAAAGGAAATGCTGTTACTGGGCATTATTTTTCATATATATCCCCAGAGCTTAATGGTAAGTGGTATGTATTTAATGATGATTCTGTTGATAGAATTTTAGATTCACAAGCAAAAATTTCTAGTTTAGGAGGGGATTTTATTGAATTAGAAGTTAGTGAGAATGGATTTGTTAAAGAAGTTATTACAAAAAATGAAACTTGTGCTTATATGCTGGTGTATATAAAAACAGATATGAAAAATAATATTCTACAAGACTTAGGTCAAGAAGATATCCCAGAACATTTGAAAGATATTTTCGATAGCGAAAACAAACGTCGAGAAAATGAAATAAAACAAAAAGCTTTTAAAGATTCTTTATTAACAATTTATCTATTAAGTTTTGATGTAATTCAAGATTATAGTTTTCCAGGGATAACTATTTATGATAATGATTTTTATGGCTATGATAAATTTACTATGAATTCAGGATCTCGAGCTTTACTTGAGATGAAAAAAGAACTTAAAGGTTATGATTTAGAAATGGAAATAAAAAAACATGTTTCGACTCCTGTAAAACTATGGACTTTTATCCCTGGATATAAAAACTGGCAATTTAAACCTTTAGATTTAAACGACACTTTAATAAGACAATTAACTAATCGAGCTGTTTATATAGAAACTCAAGAATCTATATTTTATATGATAAATAGTCAATGGAAATTCATAGAAGAAAACATTAAAAGCCCATCAAGCCAAGGGACTGAAATCTTAGAAGAAGAATCAAATGAACCTGAAAAAATATTTTTATTTTTTAAATGGTATAAATGGGATGGTATACCAAGTATTAAACTTATTAAAGGTGAATCAATAACTAAATGCAGTGATATTAATGATTTAAGAAAACATTTTTATATGTTTAAAATGAATAGAAATGAAGATTTTTCAGGCAAAATGAGGATTTATATAGAAAAGTCATCAGAAAATTTCCAAAACCCCAACGATTTAAATATAACAGCCATTGAAAGCTATGAGAATTTTGAAGTAACTTTTACCACAAGGTCGCTAATTAGCGCAACAGGTAAAATCAGTTTGAGTAATGGGGATATTATAATAGGTGAAGAAATCATAGACCCAATTACTTCAGATTACATAACAGCTAAGCAACATTTAGGAAACTTATATCAAAGTATTTATATAAATGTAGCTTATTATAACAAATATCACAAATACGGTTTTGAAAGCTTTTCATATCAAATTCTTAATATCGCCCCTGAAGGTTATTTCCTTAAACTTAATATCAGATTACAAGATTCACAAAGCGAATTAAAACAACAAATAGCTAATATTATAAGCAAAACTCAATCTGTAAGCTTAGAACAAATAGTTCTTTTTTATACTGAAAATCCTCATTCTAATAATATGATTCCTTTACCTGGGATAGATAATACAACATTTGGAAAAAAACCATGCAAGACAGTTAGTGACATTCTTAAACTAACAAATTCAGTCTTTTATGATATACTTCCTTATCCATCAAGTCTTATAGAAAAAAAAACTCTAGTGTTTTTTGCTTATGTTAATAATAAATTCAGTTTAATCAAACAGCATTACAAAATAATTGACAAAAGCCAAATCCGAATAACTATTGAAACTATTACCAATGATCTTCAAAGCCAAAAACTTACTAAACCCAGTTTAATCAACCCTTTAAGCCCTGTAAGTCCAATAAGCACTCTTCCATCATATAACCTAAGTTCTCCTAATGATAACACTAATGGGTCTTCATCTGAAACAATAGTTTATTACCTTTTAAATCATCCTCAAAACGGTATTATTAAAGAAATCCAACTTAATGACTCATTACAAAGCTATATTGATAACCCTAATTATATATTATGCTATAGAATTTTATCCCCATTAGAAAAAAATTTAACAAAAACTCAAACCAAACTTTTTATCTTAACCTATAAAAAAGGGTCAAATATTTTCTCATCTGAAGTTATGTATTTCAATCACAAAATTACATGTAAAGAACTCATTTCAACTCTTAGTCAAAATTATGAAGAAAAAGCTCGGGTTATGATTTTAATCCAAAGCCCATATGCAGATCGTATAGAAATCAAACCTATAAGACCACTAGAAGACTCTGAAAACCATTTCTTTGAAAGATACCCAGAAAAACTTATAGGGATCGAACTTCCATGTTCTTATGTTTATAAAAACGAACTGAAGATTAAAGAAACTTAACTCCAACTAAGGAGCTTTTTTATTATTTTTTAAATTTAAAGCTAAATTATCTATGAGAGATTCCATGCTTTTGTCTGCTGGATTCAACATTTATTTCATATTCTTCTTTACTTATGCTCAAACAGGTATAGTCTGCATTTTGGGCAAAAGCTGCTGCGCTTTGGAATTGCTGAAAAACAAAACCTTTAAGTCCTATCATTTTACTTGAATGGCGGAATTTTGATATGTAATTAAGATTTGAATATAATCTTTTTGGTTTCGCTTTTATGACAACGTAGATTATTATTGGCAAAGAATCATCTGTACTTACTCCAGCACCTGCAGAAACTAGAGTTAAAACATTTACTATTATAGACATGCAGTCTAATAAACAGTTTAATTTTTCAGCTGGGGCTCTATATGTTTCCATTGACTCCATAGCTTCGATTGCTAGTTTCCACATATCTTCATTTCTGTTTGCTGGGACAATATCGAGATGTTCAGGTTTTATCCAGTCTAGTTCTAAGGATTTTATATGTAAGTTTGTATCTTCGATTGATGATTCGCTTGGGAAAATGTGGTTATACATACATGAGGTTATGTATTTTTCGATTTCTTCACAAGTGTTTTCTACATCGTCTTCTTTTTTTAGGTTTTCGAATAGTATGTTTTTAATAACATTCATGTATTCAAAAAATGCTTCTCCAACTTTACAAGGGTCATCTTCCCTTTCTGTGCTCTGAACAACTTGATCTAGTTTCATGAACTTCTGATAAAACTCTTCAATGTTACTAACATGTGTGGCTTCATTTCCATGACTTCCTTTCCCAGTTTTCTTGCTTCCCATAACAAATTCATTAACTGAAGCAAGTTTGGAATGTGGGCATGAAGACTGAGGGAAAACTTGTATCGTAAGATTACTCCCATCTTTAATCGACAACAAACACGCAGGAACTTTTCCTTTTTTAATAAACCTCAAAAAGTACTCCTTTCTCTTAACAGACTCAAAAACCCTAATTTCCTGTTTAATATCATTTATATGTTTTTCCATAAAGTTCACAGCCAAAAGTAAAAGTTTTTTATTTTTATTGGCTAATCTTCTCTTAAACTCAAACCTTTCTTCATAATCCTTAATCAGCGCTTGATATAATTTCCTAAAATTATGCGTAATATAAGATGGTGGTATGCTTTTAAGATAAGCCGCTAAAAACTGAGCAAGAAGTTTCATAGGGATACTAGTCTGCATATTAGTTTTTTTATTTTCAAACAGATAAGAAAACTGAATAACAAATTCAACAATATCATATAAAGACCATTCACGACTAGGGTCAAAGAAAATAGACATATCAAGATAGCTTATAAGGTTTTTAGTTGCATCAATAACTTTTGTCAATAATTTATTATCCTCAGGATTCGTTGAAAAATTGTGTTTCGGTGTATATGCCTCTTCTTTATCTAAACCTGGACCTAGTTTTTTATTAATAAACAATAAATAAAGCATATCTTCTTCACTCAAACCCTGTTCTCTAAGAAAACCTGACTGAATCAATGAACCCGATCTATCTGCACTTCTAAGATTTTTCGCATACCTCGCAAGATCATCCCAGCCTTTTTCCTTCATTTCTTCTTCTTTTTCTTCAAACAGTTTAGCTAAAAATCTTATTTCATCAATAGACAGCATTATTGTTGTGATTTTAAACTCTTTCATTTCGTTCATATGCTGAAACTGTTTCTGAGTTTGTGAATTAAAAGAAAAATGTTGAATATTTATACGCTTTTGTGTAAGCATAAAATAATTATACATCATCCCAGCATCTTTATCAATAACCGGTACTGTTGAATTCCTATGTTTTTTAGCTTTAGCAAAACTGGTTTCATCAAAATGTATTATATCTCTAAAAAACTGTTTCATCCTATCTTTTTCTTCATTAATAAACCTGTTTATGACAAAAAAATGTGGTTCATCAAAATAAGTTTCTTTAAAAAGGTTTTTCAATATAGTGCCTATTGTTTTAAGACAACCTAAGGTACAAGGGTTGATTATAACATTTTGTAATAAACCACTTTTTATAGGGTCGATTATAGCTGGAATCCACCATGATGTAAATAAAAACACCCCTAAAAGTGTGAAAATTGTTTTTTCTTCACAGTCCGGCATGAGTTCTTTTGTCCAATCAGCCATTCGTTTGCATATACCTCTAAGCCCAAAAGGCATTGTCCTAATGTTTTTATATAAAACATTTAATAAGGACTTACAATGGTTTATTATTATCTCACTTCGAGCTTCGATTATGTTTTTTACATCAGGATTCATTAAAGCTTCTTCATCTGTTATTTCGATTTTAACCTGTTCTTTGACTGGTTTAGTTTTTTTACTGCTGCTGTTGCCGAAAAAACTTTTTTTCTTTGGAGGTGTTGGGACGACATCTTCATTTGTGAATTTAAGCAGTCTTTCTCTTTCGGTTTTGTAGATCGCTTTAGGTTCAAGTTTCAGTTCTTTCATAGTTTCTTGATCGTGGATTATTTCTCGTAAGGGTTTTCTGAATACTAATTTCATGTATTTTCTTTGGTTTTTACGTCTCATGTAAAGTCTTAGCATACTTTTGAGAACGTGGTTTTCGTTAAGAAGGTTACTGATATTACCAGTTACTTGTACTAAGTAATCTAGTTCGGAGTGAATCAGCCTGTGAATTACGTTGACAAGTTCTAGTTCTGTGTTTTCTGGATGGATGAGGTCGAGGAAAAAACTATATCCAAAACTCTCAATAAGATTTTCTGCTCCTTCTCTCCTTTGCCTACAACTTTGTGAGATAAAGCTGAAGATTTCATGGTTTGAACGAATCATAAAAACCATCTGTTCCGCATAGCGAAAATTATCACCTAAGCATGAATGGGCATCTGGGACAAGTCGCTTACGTTTTGTCACACCTTCCTGAGACTCTCGGATTATTAGTTGACTTGAGTAATATTCTTTGAGTAAGTTCTCGAGTTGGTTTAGCAAGTCTTTTTTCTCATTGTCGTCTATGTAATCAATACCATGATTAACTCGAATTTTCTCGTATTTCAAGCACTTTTGCAAATAAGTCCAGTCTTCGAATGATACATTCCCTTCATCCATTTTTGTCTTTTGTAATGTGATAAATGATTTGATAGAAATTTTTAAGTTGATATGTGATGATTTTAAAAATAAAGTAATAAGATTAGGAAGTTAATAGAAAAAAAGTGTTGGAGAGATAGATGGAAAATAATATGGGTTTTTATTAATAAATTTTTTTAGGGGTTTAATGATTTTTATTGTATGGAATGCTGAGAAATGATTTTTTTGTAGCTTTGGATTATAAGTGTTATAAATTTTTATGTGTATATAATATTATTTTATTTATGAGACTAAGGTATTGCTTTATATATTTAATCTTCATAAAAATTATGTTTGGGGTTTAGTTAAATTTCAATCCTCAAATGCCAAATGTGATACTTTCAAGTCTCCCATATCTTCTTTAATATCTCAAAAATATCTAATAAATATTATGCATCAGAATATTCTCTACAATATCTCTTAAAATCAAAATTTCTACTATTTAAACCATAAAAAAATAACATCAACTCAATAAACTCATCATCAACATTTCCCTTAAATCACACAATTCCTTTTAAAAGCCCGTTTAAAACATAAAAACTTATCTAACTCACTTATTTCTTTTCGACTTCATTCTCGAATCATCTCTACTTTCAAGATTCCCTTTAAAAGCTTCATCTCCATTTTCCTCCACTTCATCAACTTCTTGTTCAATCCTAACCCTCGATAGCTTAGAAAAAGAATCATCCTTATTAATCTCCCTTATAATCTCACTTGTTTTTTTATTCGCATATTGTTCAATCGCCCTCAAACTTTCTTCCTTATTATCCAACAACGGGGTTATCAATTCTTCAATTTTCTTATAAATCATCCCAAGCATTTCATTAATATCTTTTTCCCCTTCATAATCTCCTCCTTCATTTTTTGCAACATTCAATATTTTCATAATCTTTCCACACCAATTCAATATTTGATCATAAATCTTAGTAGTTGCTTGAAGTTTTTCTTTAATCCCACTATATTCTTTTAATGCTACCATAAGTTTTGTATCATATTTATCAATTTCAGTATAAATAACCCTATGATCTGTATCTTCAAGTTGCATTTTTTGTAATGTTTCTCGTGCTTTTTCATTGTTTAATTTAAGTATTTCAAGTTTTTTTTCAGCTTCATTTACTGCTGATATTAAAGTTGTATAGTTTTGCTCACGTGTTAAGAATCTTTCACAGATTTCATGAATGTCATTTAAACCTGTTGCGGTTTTTATTTTCTGGAAAGCTTTTTCTACTTCAACTGCTTGGGTCATTTCTTTTTCTAATTTTTTGTTTAGGTAATGCTGCCACATTTTATTGATTAGGAGGGTTTCTCGAAGTTTCACTTCGTGTGAGTCTTTGTCGTCTCTTGCTGCAGCTTCAGCAATTTCAGCTTGCTTTTTTAAACGGTTTTCTCGACGTGATGCGGCTTCTTGCCGGGATTTTATGTTACGTTCTAATTGGAGAACTTGCTCATCTTTGAGTTTCCGTTGTGAAATAAAACTTTTTTGAATATCTTTTAATACTAGTCTTGATTGGAAGTGTGTTTCTCTGATTTTTCGGTACTTTTCTGTTTCGCTATTTAAAACTTGTTTTGATGATTTCAAAGATACCTGTATTGAATTAGCTTTTATTTCCATGGCGATTTTATCTTTTTTCATTCTGCTGAGCATATGGATATACGTATTAGTATCATTAGTTTCTAACCTCTGTTGTTTTCTAGTTTCTTCAAGCTGGTTTTGAATGCTTTCCATAGATCCCTTGAGCATTTTTTCTTCAGCCTCTTCACTTTGAGAGACTTCGCAAGCAGTCTCAAAATCTTTTTTCAGTTTCTCAAGCATTTTGCGCTTTTTCAAGTTATCTTCTTTTATCCTGTCATGTTTTTTTCTTATAAGCAACAGCTGATCAGAAATTTCTTTAGTTTCTTCATATTCTTCTGGGTTATATACTTCATGATCACTATAGCTTTCATGTTCAACTTGCACAGTATAAGGTCTTTTAGAAATTGTCCCAGGAGTTATCGATCTTTTACTGGGCCTAGACTCAAACATATTTATTATCTACTAAACCAATTATCTATATTCATCATCTTAAATAAACAAATCAATCATAAAATTCCTCTATAACCACCCCTTAATCAATAAAAAATACCGTAATTAAAAATCTATCAAAATCCTATCTACTCATTAAAAAACTTGTTTATAATAGCTTTGGCATCTTTAGCTAGTTTTTCATTCATATGATAAAACAAATCTTCAACATTTTTCCTACACCCAGACTCTTCAAAATCCTTACAAGTATCCACATCTGTTAAATTCGAAATTTCTAACAGTTTATAACAAATATTTAAGTAATTTTCCAAATTCTCAGTATTACTAAACTTCATACACTCAGCCAGTATAAAAAAAATTTTAGTATTTGCCAATTCAACTCTATACTCAACAGAAACTTTCAACAAATAATTCTTATAAAAATAACTCGCTTCTTTTCTTATCCTCTCATGAGAATGTGTTAATCCATTTAACGCATATTTAACAATATCATGACATGCTAAAAGATTTACTTGATTATATGTCCCAGCAGCAATATTACTAAGAGTCCAATATATATATACAAGTGATTTTTCTGAAGATATTGAAAGTAATTCTTTTAATATTTCTAAAATGTTTTTTTCAAGTAAATAATCAGTTTGTTTTGATGTCCCAGATGAAATACTTCCAATAATATTGATACAAAGTTCACATATAGGTTCTGTACCAAGTATATTAGAAAATATAGCACTCATTACTTCTGGAGTATCAAGAACAATGTCGATTTTATTGTTATCATTACGTATAAGGTTTAGTATTCCACATAAAGAATGATAAAGATCAAGGTGAACTAGTTTAGCATAAAGATTTAGTATTATACGAGCGTGTACTAAAGATAACAATTTGTCTTGTTTACATATGTTTGTTAGAGAAAAAGCTATTCCACGAGCTGACTTAGGATCATTTGTCAAAACTTGTGATAAAAGTTCGATGTATCCTTTTGAAATCAACTCTGCTGTAATATCTGCGTTTTCTCCAATCATATTCGCTATAGTCCAAGTTGCATTTTCAACAATTAGTTTATCCCCAATTTTAATAAGCTCTATTAATATGTCAACACCAATAAGCTCATAGATACATTGTACATATTCATCACTTCCTGCTGCGATATTACATAAACACCATACAGCTTGGCTTATAATATCATTAGAATCCCCAATTTTAATAAGCTCTATTAATATGTCAACACCAATAAGTTCATAGATACATTGTACATATTCATCACTTCCTGCTGCGATATTACATAAACACCATACAGCTTGGCTTATAATATCATTAGAATAACTCATATTCACATATTTGGCTATATTTGGGATGATTCCACAGCTAAGAAAATAGTTTCTTGGGTTTTTTTCTTCTAAACTTAAGGATATTCTTAATGTTTCTAATACTTCGAGGATTATGTCGTCGTATAAACTTTTTGATGATAAGATTGATGAATAAATTCTTAGTTTTTCTACTTCGTTTGTACAAGATTCTAGTTGGGGGAAGGATTGGAGTATCATGTTTGAAGGTGTGCCGAGGTATAGGATTTCGGAGCCCATGGCTTCATCTTCAAGAATATTGGATTCATTATAGCGCCTTTTTATGATTTTGTCTCTTCGTTTGTCTTTACGAAGTTTGATGGCAAATTCATTTTGTTTGCGCTTGATTACCTCAATTTCAATTGATTTCTGGTAGTCTAGGCTTCGTTTTTGTACTCTAGCTTCACACATTTTTATAAATTAAGGTAAAAATGCTGATTTTAGGGGTGAGAAGATATCTAAGATTAGTTAGGTATTCGGATTTTAGTCTTAAAGATTAAAACTAAGATTTGAGAAACCATTTTAAAATAAATATTATCATATCCTATCATCATAAATCTCATCAAAAATATATAAAAAAAGTGAAATTCATTAGAAAATATAAACACCATAAGCATATGATATCATTTTGAATAAAAGTTTTTAAAACTTAATTATTGCAATTGCATTTACCAAACCATTTATACCTGTTTCTACCTACATAACGATAGATTGGATCTCTAATAAACCAAGGTACTAGCCAAAATACACACAAAGTTTTAGTTGGAAAAGAAAGATAAGAAAATATTCTCATTATAGCTGTTGAGTATAAATAAACTTGGCCATTATCAATAAACCCTACTGAGCTCATATCTTTAGGTATTACTGGATAGCTTTTTAATATATCATCAGCTTCTTGGTATGGGATAAACATGAATTCTCCTCGAGGTTTAACAAAAGATACAAATGATAGGCNATATAAACAACAAAAAATATACTTAGATTACTAACAAATATTCACTTTCTTTTTCTTACACACACAAAATCATATAACCTCAAAAATCATACTTTTATATTCATACATCTCGCAATTTTTAAACAATTTTTTCTAATTTGTTCACAAGCATTAATCTCAATACATTAAAATATAAAAATCATACCTTCCAACCACAATCTATTTATCAAACAATCTTGTAAAACTTATTCTATAATCTCTAATTTCAAAAACCCCAAAACACTTAATAATCTTCCTCATCAGCATCCATCCTATCTTCATCAAAACCTTCAAAACTCAATAATTATTAAAAGAAATCTTAGCCTATTATCCTTATCTTTAAGGATGAGAGTTTCTCTTTATGATCTGATCAGGTAAAGGTGCAGCTCCTTGAAGTCCAAGTACGCAACGAGTATAAGTTAATTCAACCCACCAAACTCCAACACAAAAGCTAATAATCGGTAGAGAATAATGAACCATTCGTCTTAAAGGAAGTTCTGAAACTAAAGCGCTAGCTCTTAAAATTGGATAATGGCCATACTTCAATTGATACTCTTTAAAGTAAACATAAGCTGCCATAAAAGGAACTGTCGTGGTCACAGTTTTTTGCATGCACGTCCTACACCCAATGGCTTCGAGAAAATCTTGATCACGATACCCAATACGTACCCTTTCTGATTCAGGAATACGGTCCATAGCCGAATAGGTATACCTAGGCATATTATTATATCCATTTAACAAAATATGACTAGAATTATTCAATTGTCTAACCGAAATACATAAAATCAAAGGAAATTTACATTCTTTTCTTCATAAATTTTATTTGAAAACTATTTTTCCTAAAGAATAATTAGGATTATTCACTAAACTAACTACAACTTTGGCATTTCAGGAAACTCACTCAATAATGCCCTTCTAAGTTCATCATGTGCACTTACAATCTTAACAATTGATGTTTTTCTAAATTTCCCAATATGTTCTAATAACTCTTGTACTTTAATTTCATCATTAGCATATTTTTCCCCTAACATATAAGCTCTATCATTACCTACTCTTTCAAGTACTCCGATTTTCTCATAAGTATTTAAAGCATTTTTAATATTCTCTTGAGAACAAGACTCATAATAACTCAT